>OX346730.1:7573430-7762095 GCA_947063395.1 Hemistola chrysoprasaria | reverse complement strand
GTGGTCCATCAAAACCAACTCAGTTTTTCCCAGAAAAACGTATTTTTATCTGAAAATCTTTAGTAAAAAAACTTTGACTATTAGTTATGTCCGCACCAGATGGTTAATTCTTCTGATTTATGTTTCCATTTTGTGAGTTCCAGTTTGGTTGTGATATTATATATCTAATTTATCATAGATAATATCTTTATCACAAATGCTGGTTTTACAGGGACGAACTAAGCGACAATTCATTAGAGCGTCGGCGTAACTGCGCGGCAACGACTGCATCGCGACGTCATAGCCGCGGTGTGGTCGTGCGCTAATGTGCACGAACCGCATTTTACATTCAGCGTCCGACGACATGTGAATTGTTGTTAAGACTGAAGATTGAAGGGTAGTGTTACGAGTTAACTTTTTTTCCGAAATTCCCCCAAAACAGTTCTTAATTATTTTAATAAAAAAGAAAATTAATATTGTTTTAAAAATTTAATAAAAATTTCCCAAAGTAAAAGTAAGTACACAATAATTCATCATAATATGATGTATTATTGTGTAATAATATATAAATAAATAATAAATAAATAATATCACAACCAAACTGGAACTCACATAGCCTCGTTGGCGCAGACGGTGGTAACTCTGCTTTCTGTGCCGCAGCCCCGGGTTCGGTCCCCGGCCAGGTCAAACATTTATGTACATGAACATGTCTGTTTGATCTGTGTCTGGGTGTTATAACCGTATTTAAGTATGTATATCAGTCATCTGGTTACCATAGTACAGGCTGCTAGCCTAGTTTGGGACCAGATGACCGTGTGTGGAAGTTGTCCCATATTATATTATATTATATTATATTATATATTCACGTTTATTTATGTTTAACATAATTTACATGTTTTCAGAATTTACACGTTTTTAGAAAGCAATGAATATTGTATTTTAAGAGCCGCTTGGGCAGTTTCTATTGCCATTTAGTTGCGCAATTTGCCTTTTATGAACATTATTATTATCCTCCCAAAGAATCTCTGCCCCCCAAATTCCCCTCAAATCTGAATGTAACCCCCGAATTTGCAGGGAATCCTCCCCATTTAGCATCCCTGTGAAGGAGGTTATACGAGACTACCTCGTTGGCGATGCGCTTCTACCGATCCTTGGGTTCGATCCCCAGGCACACCCCGGACACTCGACTCAATTCGATACAAAAGCCGCTAAAGCTACTACACAGATACTGCACGCATGAAGTTTTAAGCAGCAAGCACGCGGCCCGATTGGTGGGCGAGTGGCAGTGTCCATTCTATTTGTAGTATTATTATTTGTTTTGTGCCCCAGATCAACCTAAAAGTATCGTTGGATTATTCCATAAAATGAGCTATGCTTAGTTTCTGAGCTAAGCTTAGTAATTTTACAGGCTCAAAGTACAAATTGAACTTGAATTCTCCTTGTTCCATCCCTGTCTAAGGATCTTGATGATATCAGTGTTGATAAAGTACTATATTTTTACAAGGTTTATGCTATTTAACACACGTGTAGTGGTCGCAGGTGCAATGAGCATGAGATCTTGGGTTCGATTCACAGGTAATTTCACAAAAACTAGATAGACTAGCTAGATGCTTTACAGCGTACAGCTGTCAGAATAGTCGAAGACCCCAAACTCACCGAACACATCTAGACCCACTCAGAATGCGCAGAGACATCCGGGGTGGTATTACGAACATGCAATCGCGTAACAACAGCAGTATATTTTGCTGTCATTAAGCAATTAAACGCTTTCCACACTTCTACTGCTGTTCGTAATAAGGGGGCCGTACTAGCCGCCATTGTCTGAAAGTTCATCTGCACATAATCGATACGTGGACGTCGCACACTGCGATTTTCCCGTTCCTTTCTGCCGTATACGTGCAAACTGTGGAATGATCGTCCCTGCTGCGGTCTTCCTGTTGAGCTACAACATGGGGCTCTTCAAAAGAAGAGTGAAACTCTATTCACTCTCCTTTTTGTTGAAGGGTCGGCAATATACCTACAGGCAATAACCCTGGTGTTGCAGGTATCCATAGGCGGCGGTAACCGCTCACCATCAGACACATTGCCTGCTTGTGCTGGCACCTTTGGCATACAACATGTATGCATAGTATAAGGTTCCATACCTAGATACCAAGAACATACAGCGCCATCTATTAGTTCATTGCGCATAGTATGGAAATATGCAGTAAAATGGCCATAACTTTTGATTGCGTTAACTTACAGCCACAATGGACCGCAGATCTGAGTAGTTAATATCAATTTCAGCTTGATACTTCCACGCGTTCCCGTTAAAAAGTGTCTTGGCAGACGGACAGACAGACAGACAGTTAAGCGGACAAAAAAGTGATCCTATAAAGGTTTATTTTTTGAGTTTTGATTTGTGCCCGATTGATGGCAATAGGCTCGCCCCTATTAGTGCAAGTGACTTAAAAAATATACCTGGCGAAGTAGTCATGATGCACACCTCTGCCTCTTTATCTGACCCTTCAGAAAACAACCAAACAAATGAAATAAAAAAATGAGTTTGACTTCTAAACTCCACCGTAACAGTTCGAAACCATTAATACCTATCTGGTTAAACAGAGAATGAGAATGGGCGATGGGCTGGCAGCTAATGGATATCGGGGTAGTACCTAAAACTTACGTTTCGTATATAATCCATAGAATAAAAATCTCATTGACTGCTGATGTAATGTTGCATAGATTAGCCACCTAATGGGGGAGACCTATTTCCTATTAATGAGTCACCAGATTACGGAACGAGGTAACCGCGACTTCTCTGATTGGCTAAAACATATCATCATCATTATTAATAACAATAATATGGGACAACTTCCACACACGGTCATCTGGTCCCAAACTAGGCTAGAAGCTTGTACTATGGTAACCAGATGACTGTTATACATATTTATATAAGCTTATAACACCAAGATAGATGGCAATAGGCTCGCCCCCTATTACATGGGACCAATAACACACTGGCGAAATGTGGGTGTATCTACTATGGGACTGAGTCCTGGGTACACCTCTGAGTCTGGTAACACCCAGACACAGACCAAACAGATGTGTTCGTGCACACAAATATTTGATCTGCCCGGGGATCGAACGCGGGACCTGCGGCACAGAAAGCATAGTTACTACCATCTGAGCCAACGAGGCATTATTATCACCTCAGCAGTGCAAACGCGTCTCCCATAAATTTCTATCTAGTCCGGATATATTAAAATAAATTGATAAGTTAATTGCTGAAATATTTCACAGAAGCCGATGTTAGTGCAAACTCTACAGCGACTTTTCGCTCGAGGCGTTATATAAGTCAAGTGGTTATCTGGCCTGTGATCAATACCTAGACGAGTGCTTAATGTTGGTTAATGATGAAAGCAATCGAGAGATTAGGAGATAAATGACATTATAAGCATTGAAGGGCTTTATGTGGCTCGAATTATCATCAGACTAGACATTATAGTTGCACCTTGCGGCTTCACCCGTTGAAAAAGGGTTCTTTATTATTCCACTTTACGTTTCATTTTATTTAGTTATCATTACAAACAGTGTTTAACACTTCCCAATACATCATCATCATCATCATCATCATCATCCAGCCGTTGGAAGTCCACTGCTGAACATAGGCCTCCCCCATAAGGGGGGTTGTTGCCAATACTCACCACGCTTGGCAGGCGGGTTTGCGAGCGCAGTTTGATGGTTTACGCATAGGACGCTGCTGCCCGTCCTCTGGATCTGTTAACCCTTAGCCGGCTCTTACGGCAACCACGAGTAGAGAGGGTGGAGCGCAATTTTAGAACAATTTTAGAATATTTAGCCGTTAACCCCACGGCAATACATATTTGGGCTGAAATAATAATTATAATAATATTTTGGCTTGGCGTGAATGGGCTGAAATCCGGTATATAAAGGTAGATAGTTAAGACCCTGGAATAATATAAAAGTACTATTCATCTCGATATTCCCACGGGAACGAAGATTACGCGGGTGAAATCGCGGGGCTAAGCTAGTATTATATAAAGCTAGTTAGCTATTATAGAAAACTCCAAACTTCAGTCACTGTACTATATAATATACTAGCGGCCCGCCCCGGCTTCGCACGGGTATCAGAAGTAGGTATAGTGAACGTTTTTACAGGAGTAAATTCGCGATACATTGAAAAAAATAATATTTCTCTCTTTATAATATTAGTACTTATAGACTACTGTAAGAACAACGGCGCAATTATGAAATAAGGCAGGTTTATACCAAAACGTTGACGCTCTTTTTGGACCCCTTAGAATATAAATTTTAATAAATCCTTTCTTAGCACACGTCCAAACGACGAAAACAACTTACATTCCAAGTTTCAAGTCTCTAGGATCAGTGGTTTGGGATCTGCGTTGCATGTCAGTCAATGTGTCATTAAGGATTTTATAATATAACTATAATGATTATGTGACCTTATACTATATATATATCTTATATCTTTAAATGAGCAATTCTTGTATATAATTGGAATCTCAGAATCGGCTCCAACGATTTTCATAAAATTTAGTATATAGGGGGTTTCGGGGGCGATAAATCGATCTAGCTAGGAATCATTTTAAAAAAATGTCATTTTATTAAAAAAAAAAAAAAACCGATCATCCAGATATTATTACATTGTGAAAGCTATTTATATTATATAACAGACTAATCCTTAGGCTGCAATGGAGTTTATTAGACCCCACACTAGGATATCCTGTGTCGTGGGTGCTAGACTCTTCACTCTTCCCTAGGGGCTATCAGAAAATACTAAAGTACGTACGACTACAAATTTTATAATGACAAAATAATACATAAATTAAAATTAAATAGTGACCTCCATAATTTTAATACTAGGAATAATGACAAAATAACTATACCTAGCTTTAGATTATCTAAAACAAAAATAAAGAGACATTCTTAGGAAATAGTATACGTTTCTATAATAAAATCCCAAAAGAGATAACTAGGCTCTCAGAGAGTAAATTCAAAACCTATATAAAATCTACTTTACTAAAGAAGGCTTATTGTAAAGTCAACCAGTACATAGAGGACAAAGATGCCTGGAATCTTCTGCATAGCCGCCTCGCGGCACCTTCAAGGAAAATGAATGTAACCAAACCAAATATTGTGAAACTAACTGTTGAAAAATTAAGCCCTACAAGTTTCTTGTGCGTTCTTCTTGCAGAGGTATCTTTCCGAATGCACGGTAGACTCAGTATTTATCTTCATTGACGTGCAAAAGTGTCAGATTATGACCTATTTGAATAAATCTTTTTGAGTTTGAGTCTGAGTTTTGAAATAAGTATAAAAATTTTGTTAAATATAAAGAACGAATTGTTACCTATTAAAACTATTAACGTTAGACTAACTAGATATTAACAACATAAAATTATTACTTGAAAAAATACTTAGCTATATTTTGACGTTTATCAAAGGAGATGACATTCTCTGTAGAGTTATTTATTATGCTGTGGTATTACTTCAGCTTTTTGAAATGTTTATGATCGAGTTACCTTTGTAGTTACAAAGGTTACATAGTTATGTAACCTTGTTTTAATAAAATAAAAAACAGTTATCACGTTTAATCCAAGGGATTCCAATAAGTGTTAAACAACGCCATCTAGTGTTTATACTTAAAAACACGAAGTAAAGCCTTCGCTTTACAAATTGTCTAATAGAGCCTTCAACCGCACTACCTACCTACATAGGGAAAACATTATTATTCTGCCATTTGGCATCGTAGTTCCAGAAAATGCTATCAGGTGGCAGCACCTGTTATAAAAATGAGTTGCTTGTAAATTACCTGTTGTGGTTTTAGAGTCACGTCGACCATAATATTATAATTTAGATTATATTTGATAGGCCTAATCATTGGTTCGATCCCCAGGTCAGGCAAAGTGTTAAATAATGGATTTTTCCATTAGGAATTATCTCAATAACTGCCTGGAGTCTGGAACTGTGCCCGGTAGATGGCAATAGGCTCGCCCCCTATTACATGGGACCAATAACATACTGGCGAAATGTGGGTGTATCTACTATGGGACTGAGTCCTGGGTACACCTCTGCCTACCCCTTAGGGAAAAACGTGAATTTATATCTATAATATAATATTTATTCCTAGAAGCCCATTGTACGCTATTAAGTGGCGATAATAGCAGGGCTACTTACTACCTATGTTAGGAAATAGTTACTCTACTATCTACCTCACATCTACCTCATCTACCTCAGTTGATATAAAAGATTATTGAGTTTAAATACATAATAAGCATAAGTAAGTAAGCTTTTTACAAAACCATTTAAATTTTGAAATAAGTAGGTCTTTTCTTTTTAAAGTTGACACTGGTTTAAAAAGTATCAAAGCCAAGGATTAAAAAGTACCTTGACTAAATTGAGAGCAACTTTTTTATATAAAAATAATTGCTTTAAACATGTTAAAAAGGAGTTTTTTTTATGATAGTATAGTACAGGCTTCTAGCCTAGTTTGGGACCAGATGACCGTGTGTGGAAATGTCCCATATTATTATTAAAGATAAAACCAGAACAACCAGAAAAACAACCACTCTTTATTTTTCTCAAGTTGTTTATCTCTTATATGTTATTTGCAGCGACGTTCCACAAATTATTTATTATTTATTATCCTCAATTGAAAATTCCATGGAAAATACTCTAAAGTGACAAAGCCATAGCTTGAATTTTATTTAGCTGTTATCCGCGACTTCATTCGCGTGGAATTTAACGATATTTTTTTTTTACAATCTCTGGCTTAGGGATATCTGGATCTGGATATCTGGATTAGGCCCTTAGGGCCTGTGCACATTGCGACTTTCAGCTGCGGCAGCTAGCTGCTTAGCTGCTTTTCAGCTGCTAGATGCCGCGACAAACGCTGCACCCCGCACACTACACCGCGACTTTTAGCTGCGGCAGCTAGCTGCTTAGCTGCTTTTCTGCTGCTAAATGTACTAGAGAAAACCACAGATACACAGGGACAGCATATAAAATGCCTGAACAGAATAATTAGGAAAAAAAAACATTAAATTTTTTGGAATAGAAGAAAACGAAAGAAGCTACTATGAATTACAAAACATTATACTGAAAATTATTAACAAATTATTAATAAAAACATGAAAATACGATGCAACAAAGACAATATAGAAGAACTGAGACGTTTAGGAAAAAAAGGAGAAGGGAAGATGAGGCCTATTGTTGTGACTGTGACCACAATGGGGTTAAAAATAGAACTTGAAAAACAAGAAATCTCTAAATAATACGCCATATTATATCAAATAAGATTTTCCACCTGAAATACAAGAAGAGCGAAAGAAATTTACCGAAGCGTTACTAGAAGCAAAAAACAAGGGCCAAAAAGCATTTTTGAAATACAATAAACTTGTAATAATACCAGAGCCGAAACAAAATCATGGTAATGGAGCCAAACGCATTTACAATAAAAGGCACATATCACATTCCCCAGAGCAAATCGTCGAAAATGAAACAAACAACAGAAATACAAATAAACCATATAAGAGGCAAATTCCAACTATACATCAATACATTATTAGAAATCTAAGCCATAATAGAGACCCCTTTCCAGAACCGATACCTTCTACTTCCACAACAGAGAACATCTCACCGCCACAATGTTATTCCAATAATAATTGACAAACAGTGACCTCTCTGCCTACAACTATACCCCCACCACGGCCGGTCACCGCGGGGGTGAATGACTACAACCCTCCACTCCAACCACTCTATATATGTACATACAATGCAAGGTCTCTTTTTCCACAAGAAAGACTAACAGAATTCAAACATTCTATATCTAAATTAAAATATTATGATATCATTGGTCTCGCAGAAATAAGAAGAACAGGCTATAATATTACAGAAGATGATGAACATATATTCTGTTACTACGGTGAAACTAAAGGTCAACTTGGTGTTGGATTCTTAATAAAAAAGAAATATAAGATGAATATAGAGAGCTTCATTTCAGAACGAATATGCATTTTAAACCTTACATTTGACAATACATTGTTAGCATAATAATATTATGAGTACTACTTAAGTACCTACCTATTGTATTCGTATCATACGCGTTCTAGTATCTTAATATTTAGATACTTATGGGTGACCGAACGCAAAGAAATCGCGCCGCTGCGGTGATGCAGAAGCAAAAACGCGCAGCTGCGGCGCTGCAGACGCAAAAAAGCCGATTGCCGCTGCAGGCTTCCGAACGCAGGGTGTCGCCAAAACGCGCAGCTGCTGCGCTGCAAACGCAAAAACGCCTGTCGCGACAGCTCAAAGTCGCAGTGTGCGGGGTCCCTAATCGGAAAAAAATAGTTGAGTAACTTCTCATAACATCAGCCATCAGGAATCTGTCAGTGAAAGTCACTTCAGAATCGGTCCAGTCATTTCGGAGATTACCCGGAAAACAAAGACGAACAGACAAATTAAAAAAAAAACATTATAAGTGCCGTACATCTATCCTTCCATATTATAACATAACATATAACATACATTCCGCCTTTTTCCCGAAGGGGTAGGCAGAGGTGTACCCAGGACTCAGTCCCATAGTAGATACACCCACATTTCGCCAGTATGTTATTGGTCCCATGTAATAGGGGGCGAGCCTATTGCCATCTACCGGGCACAGTTCCAGACTCCAGGCAGTTATTGAGATAAAACCTAATGGAAAAATCCAATATTTAACACTGCCTGACCTGGGGATCGAACCCGGGACCTTTTGATTGGCAGTCGAGCATGCGCCCTCTACGCCACCGAGGCAGTCAATAGTTCCATATTAAGATTTAGTACAAATCAATTTTTATATTATTCCAAACAGACACTTCAATATTATTTATAACAAGTTGTGCCCCGCGGTTTTACCCACGTAGTCTTCGTTCCCGTGGGAATACATACATACAGTCACGCCTTGTTCCCGGTGGGGTAGGCAATGACTTTTTCTTTCCACTTGTTACGCTCCTGACATACAGCTTTCGCTTCTTCCATTATCATGACATTCATCATACATACACGTCGGTTGTAGATACTTTTGACTTCGTTCCCGTGGGAATCATCATCTCAGCCGTTGGTAAGCCACTATTGAACATAGGCCTAGCAACAATCATTATCATAGTTCTTACGAAAACAAAACGTGCCAGGTGCACGTGCGTGTGTGCGTTACAGCTACACGGCATAGCCAACCTTGGTTTGAGTTATTACAAAGACGTTTTACCTTTCTAACAAGACTTTACTGTCAAATTTGGAAGAGAGAAAAGGAAACGGATAGACACTGCGAGTGGTTCTCACTCGGGACCGACACAGTGCACAGTCTACTTATACTTATGTAAGTTTATCATAATGTCTTTGGTTAGTAACCTGACTTTGACATTTGTAGTTAATGTCAAATCAAGATAATAGTCACTAAAGTGATAGTCACCAAGAACGCCAATAGCCCCCCAGATCTCACATATAAATTGATTCGGAATCGCCTATTTATGAAAATACAGTTTTTAACTAGTTCGGGGACCTATGGATTCATACAATAAAGCTGTAACATTTGACAGCCTCGTTGGCTCAGACGGTAGTAACTCTGCTTTCTGTGCTGCAGGCCTCGGGTTCGATCCCCGGTCAGGTCAAACATTTGTGTGCATGAACATGTCTGTTTGATCAGTCTTCTGGTTACCATAGTACAGGCTTCTAGCCTAGTTTGGGACCGGAGAACCGTGTGTGGAAGTTGTCTCATATTATTATTATATTATTATTATTTATGTCAATAAATAAATAAAAAATATATTTTTATTGTGGCGTAAATAATGTCTAATAAATGGTGTCAGTTACGGATGATGTGTCACTAGTTTAGTTGTTTTTAACCTCGTTTTGTGGTTCTTATGAAAACGTGTGAAACGCCATTTTTAGCTGATGTGTTTGTTCCCTTTCCCTAGTGACGGTTTCAGTCAGACAGAGGCTAAGTAGTCAAGAAAAAAATTGCAAAATTATAACCAATTCGACTGCCTCGGTGGCGTAGTTGCCGCAATCTCACCTGCCGATCATAGGTTCGATCCCTAGGTCAGGCAAAGTGTTACATATTGGATTTTCCATTAAGAATTATCTCAATAACTGTCTGGAGTCTGGAACTGTGCCCGGTAGATGGCAACATACACATACTGGCGAAATGTGGGCGTACCTACTGCTATGGGACTGAGTCCTGGGTACACCTCTGCCTGCCCCTTCGGGAAAAAGGCGTGATTGTGTAAATAATATAATATAATAATATGGGACAACTTCCACACACGGTCATCTGGTTCCAAACTAGGCTAGAAGCCTGTACTATGGTAACCAGATGACCGATATACATACTTATATTATAAGCTTATAACACCCAGACACAATCAAACAGACATGTTCATGCGCACAAATGTTTGACCTGGCCGGGGATCGATCCTGAGGCTTATGGCACAGAAAGCAGGGTTACTACCATCTGAGCCAACGAGGCTGTATGTTATGTGGTATGTTATATTTTACCCAAAAGTGGCACTATCTACTACACAAAATCATGCCAAAAATATTACGTGGCAGGCGGCAGGAAAGACTCCCAAATGAAGTCTGCCGAGTGAATAATGTGTCCTTTACATACAATCATTGCCTCGACGTCCGAACCAGAGAAAGGTATCTGATACGTCATTGCACGCGATTATAGAGCTACGAACGCGTAGTGCGGGCAAAGGCAAAAATAGGTTATTAATAGCACAGTGACCAAGTGACACTACGTAAGTCAGGGCGTTAGAACGAGACAGCAGATATGCACTGCGAAATAGAAAAATAGCGGGTAAATAAAATATTTGTTTCCGTATCATACTAGACGCGCAGAAGTAGCGGTACCCGATTATCCGACTATATCAACTTGTAACAACGCTACGGGTGTAGGGTTGTAACGATCATTGCATCGTTACGAGCAATACGTCATAAATTTCGCAATTACTTCTGTCAAATGTTAATGTATTGTACATAATACGTGCCAAAAATAGTCCGTAATAGTCCTCGCCTTTCTTGTGCAAGCTACCGGGTCAAAGCATGGGTCAAGTGGCATGATATAAAGCAGCAGTGCAATGAGATGATGGATGATGATAAAAGTAGGTACCGCAAGCCTCTTCATAATAATATTATTTATGAATTTATGAACCAAGTGAGTAAGAACTTATTGACGGGCAAAGTGACACGTGAAGTGGGTAGGACAGTAATATACCTATATGTATAATATAATATATCCATGCAATCATGGATTTTTCGGTACACCCACATAATTTCGCCTCCCCTTCGGGAAAAGGCGTGATTGTATTTTATGTTTATCATCATCGTTATCATTATCATCATCATCATCAGCCGGACGACGTCCACTGCTGAATATATGCCTTTCCCATAGAACGCCATAAACTACTCGTAAGGAGGTATATATCCAATGGATTATTCTTTTCATTTTATTATGTTTGGTTTATGTGTTGTAGTAAACTTCTTGACTTAAGAGCGTGCTTATTCATTGACAGAGAATAAATCATTACTTAAAGTAATTGTGGAAGTCGTAAAAAAGTCTATTATATTCTCAAGTTACTGCAACTTTGTAAACCCTATTTACTATACGACTGTAAAACAAATTGAATTATTCAGTAATAAAATAAACAAAAAATAACTATAATATGTCACTACATATATTCTAATATAATATACCTACTATGTGTCATTTTTTTAACAAATCTATTTGCAGATGTTTTAAATAAGTAGGTAGAGAATAAGTCCTCTATGTTAGAAACGGTATTTTTATTATTGGTAAGAAATAACGATAAAAATAATGTAAAAATATGAAATAAAATTGCTTAAAAAGGAATAAAGGAATAGTCTTAGTACTCGTATAACATTTTGTAGATGTAAATGTAAATAAAAAAATGTTAATTTATGTAGACGTAAATAAAAAAAAAGTGCAATCTGCCAGTAAAAGCGGTAAAGTGAAGTGACGCGACTTGACGTTTTCAATGCAACGAGATACAATAAAAAAAAGTAAATGCCACGTGCATCCTATTTTATTGCGAATAATAATATAAACCAGGCGATTTTTTACGTTGTTACGAATCGCGTTTCCTCACATCACGTGTGTCGTTTACCTACGACAAAGAGTTAAAACAATACTTCTATCAGATTCTTAGATCTACGATGGCATCCAAGAGAGAGCGCTGGATCACGGCTGCCAGTACCGCCCGACGATCGCCGCGTACGCGACGCTAAAAAACATACGATCCAATTTCAAATAACTGTCAAATCGTGCGCCCATTTAAACAAAAAAAACACTTCTTCTTTTTTATATTTTTATCAAGCCAGTGTTTTATTGTAAAGCCGTGTATACATTTTTTTTTCAGACTTTAAAAAGTGTTAGTGTCAAAAGTAAAAGGAGGTGATACATTCGTTAGTTTTGGTGGTAAGTTACATTTATTATTGTCATAATAAAATATATTATATCGTGGGTTGGTATCTACTTTATAATTTATTGCAGGAAAACGTTATAATTTGAAATTAAATTGAATATTTGTGTAGATATGAGTATATTTAATAAAACTATGTAAGTATGTAACAGTACTATAATAGAATGTTATTAATTAATAATCATAAAGAAAACTATACTTTTTAAAATCTTATACTCATTACACTTCGTTGACTACAATTTTTGTTATATACATAACACAAATTTATATTTATAAAAGAAGGTAGGTATTAACTTATTATTTATCAAATTAATAAGACAAGAATAATCATAATTTAAACAATAAACATTAAAAATTCAAACACAAACACTTGAAACTAAAATCAATTGAAATATTCAGTATCACTACGATCAGCATAATAAAAGTCTTATAATGGCACTCGTTAAAACGCGTCAAGACTTTTTAATGGGTAAATATTAGGTAAAAATAAAAAAAACATAACATACATTCACGCCTTTTTTTCCCGAAGGGGTAGGCAGAGGTGTACCCAAGACTCAGTCCCATAGTAGATACACCAACATTTCGCCAGTATGTTATGGGTCCCATGTAATAGGGGGCGACCCTATTGCCAAAAAATGAAAAATACTTACAATTATTCGGATAAAAAGTTAGTGTTAAAATATATACATAAAAATACTGGCGTAGAGGTCGCAAACTCTACTGCCGATCATGTAGTCCCGGGTTCGATCCCTTGGTTAGACACAAGATGTTATTGGATTCTTCCATTAGGATTATTCTCAATGACAGCCTGGATTCTGGAACTGTACCCGGTAGATGGTAATAGGCTAGCCTTCTATTATATGGGATCAAAAATATAACCGGCGAAGTGTGGGTGTACCTACTATGGGACTGGGTCCTGGGTACACCTCTGCCTACCTTTGGGGAAAAAGCATGATGTTATTTTATGTTTAGTATGTTTAGTTTATTATTAAAATACGAAATACAAAATATCTTTAAGTAAGGTATTTGAAATATAAAATACAAAATACAGTATTTTAGCTATTTTAATTAAAATACGAAATACAAATTACAAAATAAGACGTACAGTCACAGCGTACACTATACATAATAGATGCAGTGTTGCCAACTGTAGAATAGCTGCTTTACCATCATTACACTCCCGTCTCGCACTCACACTCACGATCGCTAACTGAAGGTTAAGTGTATTTTAATGTTAAACTGTATTTTGAAGCCTCAAGTATTTGAAATACTAATTACAAAATACATTTTAAGGAAGTAATTGAAATACAAATACCAAATACGTATTTGTATTACAATTACGTATATTAATTACAAGTAATTCAAATACTGCCCTTCGAAGAGTTCGAGCACTTCGAAAATCCACATGCCGACATGTCAGCCTGTAGAAAACCCAAGTGCTCTTAAGCACTGTCAGATGGTAGCGTACCCAAGATGCTGGCGGCATATTCTTCATTCTTCCATATCTGTAAATAATAACATAACATACATTCACGCCTTTTTCCCGAAGGGGTAGGCAGAGGTGTACCCAGGACTCAGTCCCATAGTAGATACACCCACATTTCGCCAGTATGTTATTGGTCCCATGTAATAGGGGGCGAGCCTATTTCCATCTACCGGGCACATTTCCAGACTCCAGGCAGTTATTGAGATAATTCCTAATGGAAAAATCCAGTATTTAACACTGCCTGACCTGGGGATCGAACCCGGGACCTCTTGATTGGCAGTCGAGCATGCGCCCTCTACGCCACCGAGGCAGTCACTGCAGTCACTGAGGCTGTAAATAATAGATATGTATGAATTATATTATTTTATTAAGTATTCATATATCGTTATATAGGTAGGTATGTCGTAAAATGCTGCACGTTTAATACATTTGCCAATGTCAAGTTTTAATTATAAGGGCTGAACCGCACCATAGTGTCAAACGTCAAGTAATAAATAAATACATAATAAACGTTTTATTGCAAAATGTAATTGTTGTAACGTAATACATTGCTTGCAAAATTTTGAGATGTCATTAATTGCTTAAGCCACAAGTTCGAGGCTTTATAGTGGTTACATAATAAGATCTGGTTAGTTGCGTTGTATTTTGTACCTATTGCCAATCGATGTTTCGGCGTTTAAACTTTTATAAAGGGCTGGTATTTACAGTCAGACTCTTATCGAGTAAAGGAAAATAGTAATAGAAAAAAGGATAAAATAAAAACCTGCAAATATCATTGACTGATATGACTGATATGTAGATATAAACTAGCTAGCCCAGCCCGCGGTTTCACCCGCGTAGTCATCGTTCCCGTGGGAATATCGGGAAAATAAGTATCCTATCTGTTTTTCCAGGGTTTAAGCTATCTATATACTAAATTTCAACTCAATCTATTCAATAGTTTTTGCGTGAAAGAGTAACAAACATCCATTCATCCTCACAAACTTTCGCATTTACATTAGGATTGGATAGGATAGGATAGGAAGTAGAACTACGAGTAGCTGTGCCCCGCGGTTTGACCCGCGTAGTCTTTGTTCCCCTGGTAATATCAGGATATAAAGTACCCTATGTGTTATTCCAGAGACTAAACTATCTACATACCGAATTTCAGCCCAATCGGTTCAGTAGTTTTGGCGTGAAAGAGTAACAAACATCTATCCATCCTCAAAAACTTTCGCCTTTATAATATTAGTAGAATAGTAGGAAGTAGGATATTATTAAGTACCTTTAATTAATTGGATGTCAAATAAACAGATCAATTATTCTTAAATGGGTCAATACTTTAAAGTTGTTACCCACTTAGCAATTTCTATAAATTCGTCAAAAGAATAGGTAGAAAGCCTTTTTATCTGTCTAAGGATTATTATGAAAATGTATGTCTATTGTATACTTATTATGTCCATGATAATGAACGAAACAGCGGTTTATTTTCACTGGTACCGTTGGATGTAGCGCAGTTTCTAAATTTTAGCTTTAATAAAAAAGTATGTGAATAAGTATCGCTTTATGTAGGTTTTTTTTTTTTTTATATGTTAACAGGCTTTTGACCGCAATCTCACCTGCTGGTAAGTGATGATGCGGCCTAAGTTGGAGTACGCTTATTCAGTAAATAGTAAATACCTATTCACTTTTGATTTGAACATACCCACGATATAGTTGTCGGGAAAAACGGGCGACGGCAGCGAGTTCCATTGCTTCGTCATTCTCATGATAAATGACGAAATGAATAATGATTTTTTTGAGAAATAGTTTTGTATGAAAAAAAAAAGTTTTGTTACTTAGCCCAAAATATATGAGTTAGAACGAGACAGCAAATATGCAATGTAACACAAATTTAATGATCAGCATGCTGGCATAAAGACAATTATACCATAAAATCTGTCTTCTAAACAAACTATTTTTCATTTAATATTTTTGTAGCCAGCCAAAACTGCTAGTAAAAACAATAAAAGTAAACTTTCATTATTAAAAAAAAAATAGAAACATCTTAATAATATCATATGGGGAGCAATAAATTGATTTGATTTAACAGTTTTTATTTTTTAGTAGCACCTATGGAGTTTTATAAAATAAGGTTGGTCATGATAGTATCCAATAAAATAATTACTAACAAAAACGTATTATATTGAAGTGAAGTTTGTTGGAATGGCGGAACATTTTCGAATAGTAACTCTGTTAATGTCGTTATAAATTTATTTTTTAAGATTTTTTCGGTTACTTTTTTGTGATATATTACCGGTCAAAAAGTGTTATTTTATTTAATAATAATTAATATTCATGAACATCACAAGAATGATCATTCGTAGCCGAACGCTCATAGAGAGAGGAAAGAAGCCTTTTTAACCCAATGTTATAAAGTCTTAGGTCCTAAATCACTATTATAATATTATAAAAGCCTAAATGACTCATTAACTGACATGCAACGCAGAGCCCAAACCACTGATCCTAGAGACTTGAAACTTGGAATGTAGGTTTTTTAAAAATTCATATTCTAAGGGGTCCAAAAAGGGCGTCAATGTTTTGGTATAAAACTCTCATATTTCATAACTGAGAGCGCTCACTGCCCGGTAAAGCAGTAGAGGCCATCTGAGGCCAACAGCATAGGTCATTTAAAAAAAAAAAAAAAAAAAAACAGAGCGCGCAAAACCGCTGTTCTTATACTAGTATTAGAATATAAACAAAAACAAATTGAATGCCGTAAATAAATCCCACGGTGACTATATTAAAAGGTATCATTAATACGTTTAAAAAAACTAAACATATACTTTTACGCCTCTTTCCGAAGGGGTAGGCAGAGGTGTACTCAGGACTCAATCCCATAGTAGATACACCCACATTTGGCCAGTATGTTAACTAAACAATCTTGCTAAAACGAAAAAAGATCGATGGTTTTATGATCTTCCTCAATAGACTAGATAATTACGTTACCCAGAAGATACAAGTCAACGCAGACGGAACGCGTGTCGGTTTGGAATAATAAGGAAATATTATTCCTATTCCTATGAGCTTTCATACAAAATAAATAGAGACGTTTTATCATTTAAAAAAAAATTGGTTGTCTGTAAAGTCGGTTTACTGACGATAGTTGAACGTGACAACGTCTTAAGAAAATACTGATGGAATGGTAGCATTTTTCAAAAGAAAATTTTAATTTCATTTGTTTCACTTTTCACTGCACTTGATACTCGATCAAAACATGTAAATGTACTATAGTATAGCAGCTGTCCACGCAGACGCATCGCTCACTCAAGTAGGAGAGAGACGGATTTCGCTCGTTCCGCGCTCTCGCTTGCACTTCAAGCCTTACAGCGAGCGCCTCAGAGCGAGGTAACGCCGCATGAGACATGTTTTTTCGTGCGTGCAGCCGGCTCTATCGAATTATAAGACGTTGTCACGTCAAAAACATCCGTGAACGTGGCGAAATTCTGCTGTACCCACTTATGTACAACAATACGCAGCTTTATTTCCGAACATTACAGTATAAGATAGCAGAGATATATAAAACCCGGTTGTCAGAAAGAGATAAACACAGTTTCACAGTGACGTGAGCAGCAAACCTAACATCGGCGCAAGACAAGGTGCGACTGACTTGACTCAAGCCAATTAGCTTGTCTTAAGTGTGACACGCAAATCTACCTCAGGTTACATAAAATATCATTGATTGGGACTAATTACACTGGCAAAAACGACCTAGGCGTACTTTTCATGACCAAATTGACGTTGTTCTTAGGAAAGGCCAAGTCAAAAGTACCTTCAACCGACGAGCATGTATGAAAAATGTCATGAAAGTGAACGAAGCGAAAGTTGTATGTCAGGATCGTAGCAAGTGGAGGGAAATAGTATCTGCCTACCCCACCGATGTGCGTGACTGTATGTATGTATGTATGTAAAAACGATGGAAGTACCACACCTTTGCCAGTTATTCATCCGCCAAGCAGTAATGTGCAAACTTTACTGTGTTTTGGTCTGAAGGACAATGTTACCAGAGAAATTACTGGGCATGACGAGTTTCAACAACTTATATCTCAGGGTGACAGGCGCAGACCAGTGCCACGCAGAATTTTGAATTTTAAAACACTGTGTGGCACTGTGTCTGATATGGGCAATCATGATGCTTACTATCAGGCACCTGATTTGCTCGTCTTGTTACTCACTAACATAAAAAAACTCTTCTAATAACGCGCCCTTTAGACTCATAAAACGTAAATAAATAACGTACAAAAATCATTACGTCCTAATTCCCTAATTATAAGAGTTCAACGTCCTTATTTTCTCGTTTAATATTAAGTCATATACCAAATACGTAAATATGATGCCAGCATCATATTATGTGCGATGTTTCACAAGACACTTGTGAAATAAACCGGTCAATCGCATATTCGGCTGTTCGACATTCACTGTACCACACAAAAAGGAACAGAACGTCGGCTTTATCTGATTTTAGGCTTCGATCAACTATATTATGCCTAGATGCCGTCTCAAACAGCTAAATAGAAAAATTGCGTCCAACATAACATACAAGTTCGGGAAAAGGCCTGAATACGCCTTTTCTCGAAGGGGTAGGCAGAGGTGTACCCAGGACTCAGTCCCATAGTAGATACACCCACATTTCGCCAGTATGTTATTAGTCCCATGTAATAGGGGGCGAGCCTATTGCCATCTACCGGGCACAGATCCACACTCCAGGCAGTTATTGAGATAATTCCTAATGGAAATATCCAATATTTAACACTGCCTGACCTGGGGATCGAACCTGGGACCTCTTGATTGGCAGTCGAGCATACGTCCTCTACGCCACCGAGGCAGTTGGATGCATTATTTTTTCCTCTCACCCAAGCTGATTCACGTCGTCTCCGGAAGCATATCCTACTTCCTCCTAATAAATAAATGCGAAAGTTTGTGAGGATGGATGGATTGATGTTTGCTGCCCTTTCACGCCAAAACTAGTGAACCAATGGGGAGCCACACGCAAAGCTGTTTGCAGATGGCGCTCTAATCGCCTGTACTTTGTTTACATTTTGGGTGTTAGTAGAGCGTTTGCGATTTTCTGCGATATTCTATGATAATATAAATTATGTATTCACTTATGACTGTGACTCAACTTAAGAACGAACGCTTCGAGGAAGGAATGCATCAGTTGCTGGGAAAAAGGCCGATTTGATAGAAAGGTGACGATATCAAATATTCAAGGTTATTTTTATTTTTATATATAATTTCCTCTGACTTCTTTTCTCAAAACGATGTTGTCGTTCTAGAGCAGCCGGAGTTTCAGGTTTTACCTTAGTAAAAGAGAATATCGATGGTACAGCTGTCTTTCTGAGAAACCTTGCAAGTGGTTCATTACCTGAAATAAATAATAGATAAGGATGTTATGAGCGCCAAGAATGACTAAGAAAGTGGAGAATAGGCATACTAGCTGTACTGATTTACCTGTATATATTATCTAAATAACTCAATTATAAAAATCAGCAATTGTAACATCAATTCACCAAATTCATCACAAATTTTCTAAAATCTACAATCATTCATCACTCTTATTACATTACATCATTAAATCTTTAAATAGAATGTTTATCAACAATTTTATAGTCAATTAATTTATTTCTCTATCAAATTATAAGCACTTTTATCAAATAATCTTCTTTGAAATGCACTGACAATCGTGCAGAAGCACTTGATTTGAAGTTTTGAATCCGTAAAGCAGACTCCCATTGTTTTTTGCGTTTGGGATCCTTAGGGAACAAATGTACGACCTTATTATTACAATTAATAGCAGAACACTGCGGCATTTAGATCTATAAAACTCAAAACAACAATAATTTTTTAAAAATTCTATATGATTTGACAGTTGTAATGTCAAGGCAAGGTACAGTCGATCATACGCCATCTATCGTGATAAAAAGTTAGTTTTCCTCCCCATTGGGTTGACATTTAATATGTAGGTAGCTTAGACCCTGGAATAATACATAGGGTACATATTTCCCCGATATTCCCACGGGAACGATGTCTACGCGGGTGAAAAGGCGGGGCATAGCCAGTCAGCTCTAAAACTGTCGTGTTAAAAGATGAAAGTGTGCAAAAATTGCCAAACAATGTTAAAAAAAAACTAAAATTGGCACAATAACATCGGTAGTTTACACTATTTTATATTATTTTTCCTATACTAAATGCATTCATAAAACAACCATACGTTTTTCGTTAATGTTTTTGCTTGTTGCGTGGACCCTGCCTTCTGTACCTATATATTTTATGTCTGACTGTGAGATCATTTTGACTGTTTTGACTATACTTTTACTGATTGGCATTTACTCTGTAATCTCTTCTACTATAGCTACTGTGTATGTATATCTGTAGTATGTTCTCTTCAACTCATTTGTGCCCAAAAAAAAGTTACAATATACATAATTAAGTTATATATAATAACTTTTTTTGGGTTATTCATCATTGGGTCATAGTAAGTAATTGTCATTCAGTTTGATGTTGGTTATTTTTAAAGACATTTTGTTCAATTACATTTATTTATCATATTCAGTGTCAAGCAAATCAGGTGCCTGATGGTAAGCATCATGATTGCCCATATCAGACACAGTGCTACCCAGTGTCTTAAAATTCAAAATTCTGCGCCGCACTGCACTGCTCCTGTCACTCTGAGATATTAAAATAAAAAAATAAAAATAAAAATTGCTTTATTGGACCTTTAACAATTGTAGCAGTACAAAATTAGTTTCTAGAAACTAATTCTAGAAACTAGTCTAAAATTAGTTGTTGAAACTCATCATGCCCAGTAATTTCGCTGGTAACATTGCCCTTTAGACCGGCACACAGTAATGTTTGCACATTATTTCTTGGCGGATGAATAACTGGCAAAAGTGTGGTACTTCCCCAGGTGGCCCCCTCTAAAAGAGGCCTACAACTAAAAAAAAGTTTATTGATTTTTATTACATTTATATGTGAAAACAATTATTGTTCTTTATTTCACACTTTTTTTAATTTAGGTGGCATTTAATTTTCCCGTAGCTTGGTTATAAATCCAGATGTTGATTTCTGTGGCAGAAATAAAATCTGTGGCTAGCTCATAATTCCCCCTACTATTGTTGATGTTTGCGGCACAGTCTAACTACTACTGCAGGCATCATCGTTACATTAGCGTTGTCTATGTCTATTTGTTATCTGTTCCAAAATAAACGATTTAGAATAGAATAGCACATACATAAAACATACATTCACGCCTTTTTCCCGAAGGGGTAGGCAGAGGTGTACCCAGGACTCAGTCCCATAGTAGATACACCCACATTTCGCCAGTATGTTATTGGTCCCATGTAATAGGGGGCGAGCCTATTGCCATATACCGGGCACAGTTCCAGACTCCAGGCAGCTATTGAGATAATTCCTAATGGAAAAATCCAATATTTAACACTATGCCTGACCTGGGGATCGAACCCGGGACCTCTTGATTGGCAGTCGAGCATGCGCCCACTACGCCACCGAGGCAGAATAGAATAGAATTATACTTTATTGCATACAAAAATAAAATAAGAAACAATGTTACAAAACAATTAGCAGGTAATACGGTAAACAACCGGCGGTCTTATCGCGTTAAGCAATTTCTTACAGACAACCTGAGGATGGAAACGGAGAGTTAAAACAATAAACGACGGTGGTGTGCAATAGGAAATATCTAGATAATATGGGATTTGGTATTTTACTCATATACAGAACATACAAACATGGTAAAATTAATTAAAAGAATTTATTAATACATATTATATACAATACAATAAAATACATACAAGATTAATACCTACCATATATTCAGAATAATATTATAAAATATAATATACGTAATATATAATATGATGTATAGTAAAATAATAATAATACTCAGGGTGATAGGCGCAGTGCAGTGCCGCGCAGAATTTTGAATCTTAAAACACTGGGTGGCACTGTGTCTGATATGGGCAATCATAATGCTTACCATCAGGCACCTGATTTGCTAGTCTTGTCACTCACTATCATAAAAAAAAAACATACATACGAATTTATTAATGATGATATAAATGATTTATTAATTATTTATTTATTTTATATTATTATATGACTACATTTCAAGTTTCAAGTCTCTAGGATCAGTGGTTTGGGCTCTGCGTTGCATGTCACTCCCGCCTGGCCCGCCCCGGCTTCGCACGGGAGAAGTAGAAGTGAACGTTTTAACAGGAGTAAATTCGTGATACATTGTATTTTTATAGGTATAACCCTAATGGTTTACGCATCGCACGCAAATTAATGAATATTTCTGTTACAGTGACCAAACCTTAACAGATTTCCGAGGCCTATTTTGATGATATATAAGTACTACAAACCCCTAGTACATTATTTCTACCACCATTAATTTTCATACCGCATAAAAATAATGACTTCTTCGATTATTGTGACTAAACCAAAACAGACTGATATAATGTCCATGGACTATTTTTTGTAGATGGTGATAATTACTACAAACCCCTAGCCCTAGAACATTACTTTATTCTACCATGAATAGATTTCCCAGCGCATGAAAGTTAATGACTGCTTCGATTATTGTGACTAAACCAAAATAGATGGATATAATTTCCGTAGACTATTTTGTAGATATTGATAAGTCCTACAAACCCCTAGTACATTACTTTAATCTACCACCAATAGTTTTCACACTGCATGAAAAATAATTACTGCTTCGATTATTGTGACTAAACCAAAATAGATGGATATAATGTCCGTTCACTATTTTGTACATATTGGTAAGTACTGCAAACCCCTAGTACATTACTATATTCTACCACCAATACTTTTCACAGCGCATGCATATAATGACTGTTACGATTATTGTGACTAAACCAAAATAGATGGATATAATGTCCGTGGATTATTTTGTAAATATTAGTAAGTACTACAAACCCCTAGTACATTATATTATTCTACCATTAATAGATTTCACAGCGCACGCAAGTTAATGAATATATTTGGTAATTATGTGACACCTTAGTTCACTATATTGCAGATTTCTTGCGGATCCCTAATATTTTTCAAAACCTCGTAATATAGCCTATGTCACTCACACTGAATTAATAATTATTTACAGAACGCCATCTATTATGCAATGTTGGAACTAAATTACCTAAAAATGTTGCTTTAGGGTAGTTATGTCTTGCAAGAAAATATTGAAATTTTTCTGTAGCGCCATCTAGTAAGCATTGTTGGAACTAAAATATTCATAAGAAACTTTAAAACTGTATTTTTCCACAAAAGGGCTGAAATTTTTGAAAACGCTCAAACACGTGTTTAATTATTTTCATTTTAGAATGTTTCTACAAAATTTGAAATTAATCGGCTGAAAAATGAAGTCTACTCCATACAAACTTTCAACCCCTATTTAAAACACTTAGGGGTAAATTTTTTAAAAATCCTTTCTTATTACTTGTCTAGACTGTAAAAATAATCTATTGTCAAAATTTCATCATCATCGGTCCAGTAGTTTTGGCTCTGGGTTGATGAGTCAGTCAGTCAGTGAATCACTTTCTCTCTTTATATAATAGTATAGAAGTATAGATATCTAGTGATTAATTAATGTAGATGTACATAGTACATTCATTATTTTTCCTAAAAAATATATTATATTTAACGCAATTAATTACCAGAAAACAAATAATAATAATGATTACAGGCTAATGTACATACTTAAGTGTG
The DNA here is from genome assembly GCA_947063395.1 of Hemistola chrysoprasaria. Classification (NCBI taxonomy): domain Eukaryota; kingdom Metazoa; phylum Arthropoda; class Insecta; order Lepidoptera; family Geometridae; genus Hemistola; species Hemistola chrysoprasaria. The sequence continues at coordinate 7,738,365 of OX346730.1, read as the reverse complement.
TAATAGGTATTCAGTTATTATATATTACGACTACTAATATTGGTAATATTAAATATTTACTCAAGTGGCCCCTTCATTCGCAAAGGTTTATTGAATATTATAGTCACGTTTTCAACACATTGCCATATTAATTATTACCTAGTGGCTAAATATTGAAATAAATAAGAAGGACCTTATTAATATTATAAGGTACTCTTAAGGTGTAGTGGTAGGCCTCTTTTGCAGGGGGAAGTACCACACCTTGGCCAGTTATTCATCCGCCAAGTAGTAATGTTACCAGCGAAATTACTGGGCATGACGAGATTCAAGAACTCATATCTCAGGGTGATAGGCCCAGTGCAGTGCCGCGCAGAATTTTGAACTTTAAAACACTGGTTGGCACTGTGTCTGATATGGGCAATCATGATGTTTACCATCAGGCACCTGATTTGCTCGTCTTGTCACTTCGCTAACATAAAAAAAAAAGGCGCTCCGCGAACAAGCCGACTTCAGCTAAGGCGCGGTGCTAAGCAAATTCGTCCTCTCGCTCACACGTACCCACTTTCAGTAAAAAATCCAATGTAATCCAAACAACTCTTCAGTTCCTTTTTCTTCAGAGATTTTTTTTCTCTGTGCAGGTTTTTATACTTTTTTATTGAAAATTTGTATTGTTATTTTCTAGTTCCTAGTAGACTTTACGTAATTACATGTAGTATTTTTATATCTTTAAAAATGTGAGGCCGTGTGAGCGAGAGGACGAATTAGTTTTGCACCGCGCCTTAAGGCGCTCCGCTAATTAATTTCAACCAATTTCAGAAACTATTTTTTTATAAATTTTTCGTTAAAAGAGTTGTTGTTATAGGGCAACGTCGAACTTAGGTACTTATATCATAACTAGCAAATAAAATCAATTTTATTTGCTAAGCCTAATAATAAGATTTTCAAATGTGCATAAATAATAATTTAGTATCGTCATTACTTATAATAAATTATGCAAATGTTCTAAAATTAGAACGCGCGTCGCCATAATAAAATAATTAGTACTTAACCACACATTATTCAAAACAAATAATAAATTAATCGGCGATAAAAAACGAAATGTTATGTTTGGGAATATTATTGCTAATAACATTATCTACCCAGCAATATACTCTTAGGATAGACAGTGTAAGGTTTTCTGGGCTTGGCTGCCTTAGATTGCAAGCCCGTTTCCTTTGCTATTTGCAACACAACTAAAATTCCCTGTTTACGATTGTTAATGAACTTTTTTGAGCAAGTTTGGTGCTACGGGAGAAGGGGAGCGAGTGAGATTGCTGATTGAGAACTCCAGAAATTGACACAACTATAGTACAAATTCGAAAGTTGCTAGTTGTGGCAATTTGAAACTGATTCAACTGAAATAACTATAACTGCGCAGTTTCTTAATGGCATAATATGTAAACAGTTTGTTGCGAGTTGCCTGTTGCCGCAACTCAAAACTTAAAGTTGCCTTGTTTGTGGAGAGCTTTATAGTTACATCCGTAGAATACATAGCCTAGTAGTACCTATATATCCGGCTTCAAGTCCAGAGTACCAGGGACCGAATCTCATTACATGTCTAATATTATGAACCTTTTTTCTTAGACGCTACGAGTACCGTGTTAGTGTCTGTGGTTCGATACCCAGGTCAAGCAGTGTTATAAAATTTTTCCATTAGAAATTATATCTCTTTGACAGCCTGGAGTCTGGAACTGTGCCCGGTAGATGTCAATAGGGTCGCCCCCTATTACATGGGACTTTAGCATACTGGCGAAAAGTGGATATACCTACTATGGGACAGAGTCATAGGTACGCATCTGCCTACCCCTTAGGGGAAAAGGTGTGATGTTATTATAATATAATGCTAAAGTAATTTATTAGTCATAGAGACTTCATTTCTATTATGAATCATATTTCGTTTACATATTTCCGCATTTTGCATTATAATAATAAAATGGACGAGTTTTAAAAACACTTATCTTTTAAAAAATAACTAGTAGACGAGTGTTTTGACCAAGATATAATATAAAAACAAACGGATCATCCCGTATATATTTGTTATTAAAAAACAAAATACGCCACTGGTAGAGCCGGTTTAGTAAAGAAATGAAATATTGCATGATTGGATGTTGTTTTATGAGCGTTAATCTGACAGGATATTTTTTATTGTGAATCCTAATTAGGTTGTTGATCGAGTGATCTGCACGTGTAAAGGCTTCTCCTCAAACATGCATGGAAATTATGTCATTATTTTCGAAAAAAGAACACGCGATTGAATTTACGGACAAAGGAAATCAAATCCATTGCTGGAGCATATTTCGAATTTGGAACATTACAACGCTCCAGCAATGTTGTATGAAACAGCCTGCTGGAGTTATTAAATACTCTTTGATTGGATCTCTTTTATCAATCTTGGCATACCAAAGTCTCTTTGCTTAGCACAAATTGCGTTCACGTGGTTGTATATGCCATAAATGCGTTTGTCTTTCGACACAGCAGATGATAATAATAATATGGGACTACTTCCACACACTGTCATCTGGTCCGAAACTAGGCTAGAAGGCTGTATTATGGTAGCCAGATAACTGATATACATACTTATACAATAAGGAACGGGAACTCAGGAAGACGCCTCTCACCTATATGTACATATACATAATGTAAAAAGTCACGGATATAGGAAGAACGGTGAAGCTAATGTGCGATGTCATATAATAGTCTAATGTTTACACACGGGGTAACATGATGGTCGCTTACCGTTTATGGTTAGCTAAACTTTAACGTCTAATAGCGGATTCACACGGTTTGATTTTGGTTGATTATCGCTTTCGGTTCGAACCGTCTGACAAATTATATTCCAACAAAAATCAAATTCGTTTTAATTGTTTTTGTTGGATGACAAAAGTCGATCAACTAGACGCGCCTGCCATACGGATTCTGTAAACGTTTTGGTGGTTTTGTGGAAAGTAAATGGCAACGATTGGTTTAACCAGAATGTATGGTATGTGTGAGGGCGCGATGGCAACTCCATGGGTGGGATGCCAGAGCGACAGATGATTGTAGAGTGTGGATCAAGATGGTGAACTTGAACTAATTCCGGTACATACATATTTGCAGTTTTAAAACGTTTCTTTTGTGTATAACGGAATCTAGTCCATTCGACTATGTATTCGAAGGCACAAACATTTTATCTCTATGTACCTAGCTATGTACACATAATTATGTTATGTACATTGATCTACGATTTTACAATGTCAAGCATTCTTTAAATATATATACTTGTGTACTCATATGAAAACGTTTTAGGTATAGGTAGGTATACCAATCATTTCGTAGCCACTTTTTTTTAATATTTTTAGGGGTTCCGTACCACAGAAGGAAAAAAGGAATCCTTATAAGATCGCTTTGTTGTCCGTCTGTCTGTCTGTATGTTTGTCTGTCAAGACACTTTTCACGGGAACGCGTGGAGGTATCAAGTTAAAATATAGTTGATATAAACTACTCAGATCTGCGGTCCATTATAGCTGTAAAAAATCATACTTCTAAGTTAACGCCATCAAAAGTTATTGCCATTTTACTGCATATTTTCTTTACGTTGGTAAATTGCGTATCAAAATTTTGTCATCAACACCAATGTCTTCGGGCTCGATGTGCGAGGCGTTAGATTATGAACTATAAGGCAGGGGTTCAAATCTCGGTAAATGATAACTTTATGAATTTTATTTTGTACATCTAAGTTTTTATAAAACGGTTTTGCCAATAATTCATTATATATTCTGGTCAAATTATATAAATAAATAATTTGGCAAGAAGCAATCAAAAGCTCTTGAGATGTGGTGCTCGAGAAGAATGCTTGGACAGAATTCCGCACAAACGTCTCTATCCTCAAAGAACTCGGGATCAAAGAGCGTCTATCATCATCTATACAGTCTCGTATATTAGTTCTTCGGATTCGAAGTTCTACGGACACGTGTCGAGGCGAGACAAAGACTCCATAGAACGGCTAGTCGTGCAGGGAAAGGTAGAAGGTACTAGGCCAAGGAGTGAATCGCCCATGAGATGGACTGATCAGATTAAATCTGCCATAGGCGGCCCCCTACATGAATGTTCCAGAATGACCACAAATAGGGAGAAATGGCGATATATTGTGAGGCGAACGATATCTGCCCATACCACAGACTCATCATGACGACTACGACCGTTCTGTCAAGAACGTAACGAAAAAGAAGAATCAAGTTATGGCCATTTTAATGCATAAGCATTTCCATAAGGAACTAATAGGCGCTGTATGTTCCTGGTATTTAGGTATAGAAACCTTACACTACACACACATATACACTCTACTACACTACATACACACAATTTATTTTATTTATTTTCACCTAAGACAAATTTCCATTCATTTACCTTTTACAATCGCCACAATGTGTATAATGCCTTTCCTTTCTTTCAAATAATGTTTATCTTTAATCAAGAGTATATCGCCATAAGAAGTAATGTATTAATTGTCATATTACACTTATATCTGTTTTTCTACAAAACCAAAATTTAGAGTGTAATTAAATATTATATGATGCGGAATGCTAACTAAATGAATAAATTCAAATTTCCTTTTTTAAAGAATTAGTGGTCGACCTATTCTATAATAATAATAAGTATTAATATACTTAAACACCTACATTATCGTCACATCGGCTTATTCCCATTCATCCAAAAAAATAGGTTCCCATCACATTCAAAGCTTTATAAGGCGTTTTAATTGTCAAAACATCCCAAATACTAAACGTTTAAGGTTGTTCCGCATTCATCCTATGACGTCTCATCCCATTAGGTATAATATTCTTTATACGTTCCAAACAGTATGTCCCTAACTCATCACATGGCAATATTTCTTATATTATCAAATTTTTGAAATTATCAAATTTGTAAGAACTAATTTAAATAAATATAAACTAAGACCAACTGAAAATAAAAGGAATACAAGAAAGAAAATATTTTTAGAGCCTCCAGCATATAAGTCACGCATATCTCAGAAGCTTCCCACAGCTATAGGACAGAAGTTGTATAACCACTTACCAGAATCCATTAAATCAATAACCAAGGACACACAATTTTTCAACTGTGTGAAACAACTACTTACCAATAATACGCTCTACACCATTAAAGAATACATGGAAAATGATTATAGTACTCAAAAATTTATGCTTGAGGTCTAGACATGCCTACTACTAAAATATGTATATTGTATCTTAAGCCTCTTTACAGCTTATTATATTTTATTGAATATTAATAATTAATTATGTACGTATTACGTTTTTCTTATGAAAAATGAATGACGCGAATTATGTGTCTCACATATCTATCTGAACTTATACTTAGTATGATAATATTATGGTTGTGTGTACGCATTATTTAAATACACATATTCTATTCTATTCTATTCTTATATCATCCTAATATACAGTCAACTATAACAGTCGACAAAGTTACGAGTTTTTGAATCCTGATGTCGTCTATCTATTCGTCGTTATTTGATTTTAATTGTAATTGTTTTTACGACATTAAAGAATACTGGAATTACAAAATGAAAATTCTCACGACATCATTTTATATGATAAAGGTGGTTATTATTATTATTTTACGTAATATTATAATTATTTTAATGTGACTTAATATTTGACATGCTTTATTTAATTTTGACATATTGTAATTTTTTTTTAACTTATGTAATTTTATCGATTGATTTAAATTAATTAATTTCAATTATTCAATTTTGTATACCAGATCCTGGTGAAACATGTGGACCTCATTTATTGCAATGTCATCTTGTAGTATGATCATGTTTCTTGCAAATAAATATCATTTCATTTCATTTCGTCTACATACTCGTATCGCAAATAAACTGACAAGATGGCAATGGCTTGTATAAACTTTGTTTTACCTATTCCATGAGAGTGTTAGGTACATTTAGGCTGTAAGATAGATACAAACTACGTAATTCTTGCCAATCTTCAATGGCAAACTTACAAATCTGCTAAAATAATGTTTTCCGGTGTTTGGAGTTTGGACTGCATTTTAAATACCTAACTACTTAATATAAATTATATATTATTAAATCTTCCCTATTAAATAACAGCATAATAATATTATATTGTGTCGTATACCTACATTTTTTAGAGACCCGGACAAAGATTTTTAAACAAAAAATGGATAATATATTCAGAAAACACAATGTATGCTCGTAACCTACCACCGGCAAGTTTTATTTAATTATAACTATTTATTGCGGATTATAATTTAATGATTAAATTTTATTAATTTCGCGTAGCTTTGTGTTGCGTCGCTTTAATCTTGTAATTTTATGAGAATCTAAAAAAAAAGAATACAAAGTCGCTTCCCGCCGCGCCATCTGTATTAGATATTTTATACTACAACTGAGTTTAATGCAGTTTTCATTCCACACACACCCCGACAGAGTGATTCCAGAGGACAGTATATTATATACAACGTGTTACAAATTGGTGAAGTAATAGATAAAAGGGTGCATCAACCTAAACAACTCGCAAGAAAGAATTTCAAAATACGCAAAAATAAATTTCAAGTACCCGCATAAAGCCAGTTATCAACTTCCCATACAAAGTGATCTATTTTATATGGCAAGCCCATTTTTTTTGCGAATTTTTTGTTCTGTTTGATGGTTAGGTACCCCTTAACATGGAAAAGGACCTCTTCCTCTTTCTTTTAAAACAATCCAATGGAAAATTTTCTAAATCGATTTTGTATTTTTTTTATTGTTTTGTATTCCTAGACCTAGTGCATGACTGCTTTCAGATTTGCTGGGCTATAGTCACCACTAAATGAATATTTGGCATTCAACATGTTACTCGTTAACTAATGTACATACACACACAAAGTAAACTTTATTTCCAACAACATGCGGTATGATGCTAAAGTTAATATTTACTTAAAACCACATAAAATAGGTAAACAAGAATACGTAAGGGTCAATTTAATATTTGTAATGTAAAGGCAATGTTTTGGTATTATATAGTTGCACCTTTGCTTTTGTCTCATCGGAAATGAAATACACCTACTTATGTTAAATTTAAAAGAAAAATATATATTATAAATATTATCACTATATATAATAAAATCCTAAATGACTCACTGACTGACATGTAACGCCCAAACCCAGTGGTTTGGGCTCACTATCCCTATATATATACCCCTATATATATCGAGCTGAGAGTGGGGCAATATGGATATGGGCAACGGAACCCTAGGGGACAGAGGCTGGCCGATTTCTTGGAGAAGGAGGGACTCTTTATGATGAACTCTTTCTTTCAGAAGCCGCCTCATAGGAAATGGACCTGGTTGAGCCCCGATGGTTCCACGAGAAACGAGATAGACTTCATCTTGACCAACAAGAGACATATATTCAATGATGTTTCCGTGATCCACATGGTGAAAACCGGGAGTGATCACAGACTTGTAAGAGGCACATTGAATATTGACGTCAAACTTGAAAGGTCACGCCTGATGAAGTCCACGCTCCGACCTACTCGCGCCCATATACAAAACCCCGAAATCTTTCAACTCGAACTATCTAATAGCTTCGCTTGCCTGGAGAATATCGATGCATCGGTGGACGAGATTAATAACAGGCTCGTTGAAACTGTCCAAACGGTGGGCTCTAAGTTCTATAACCTCAGAAATTGTCCGACCACACCCTAAACCTCATGGCTATGCGACGCTCGCTACGACTGCAGTCTTCCAGTGATGCTAAGTCCTATAGGCTCAATAGACGAATTTCCAAATCCTTGCGGCATGACATCCGTATCTTTAATACTAATAATATTAAAGAGACGATAGAGCGGAAGAAAGGCTCCAAAGTGTTTGCAAGAGATATGTCTATTGGGCAAAGCCGGTTGACAAAGCTAAAGAGAGAAGATGGCAGTATGGCGTCGACAAAAGCGGAGGTGTTAGAGGAGATCGAGAGGTTCTATGGACAGCTATACGCCTCGGTCGCAAAGCCTGTTAGCAGCGCGGCCAAAGACCCAAGAGCCAAGCTGACCCGACACTATACCGAAGATATCCCGGACATCAGCCTGTACGAGATCAGAATGGCCCTGAAACAACTCAAAAACAACAAGGCGCCGGGTGATGACGGAATTACATCAGAGCTTCTGAGAGCGGGTGGAACACCGGTACTTAAAGTCCTCCAGAGGCTCTTTAACTCTGTCATATTCGAAGGTGTGACGCCAGAAGCATGGAACAGAAGCGTGGTGGTGCTATTCGTCAAAAAAGGTGATAACACCTTGTTGAAGAATTACAGACCCATCTCGCTTCTGAGCCATGTTTATAAGTTGTTTTCGAGGGTCATTACGAATCGTCTCAGTCGCAGGTTCGATGACTTCCAGCCGTCTGAGCAAGCAGGTTTCCGAAAAGGCTACAGCACCATAGACCACATCCACACGCTTCGCCAAATTATACAGAAGACCGAGGAGTATAATTTGCCATTATGTTTAGCGTTTGTGGACTATGAAAAGGCCTTTGATTCGATCGAGACATGGGCGGTGCTCGAGTCTCTTGATTCGATCGAGACATGGGCGGTGCTCGAGTCTCTCCAGCGATGCCATATTGACTATCGGTTCGAGTACAGGACCAGAGTTCGAAGGCGATCCCGTTGGATAGAGGCGTAAGACAGGGAGACGTTATATCTCCAAAACTGTTTACTGCCGCAATGGAGGACGCCTTCAAGCTTCTGGAATGGCAAAAACACGGCATCAATATTAATGGCGAATACATCACTCACCTTCGGTTTGCCGACGACATTGTAGTCATGGCAGAATCGATGGAAGATCTCAGCATAATCCTCGAAGACCTCAATCGAGTTTCTCAACGGGTCGGCCTTAAAGTGAACATGGACAAGACGAAGGTGATGTCTAATGCCCATGTTGCGCCGACCCCAGTACCGGTTGGATACGCGATTCTTGAAGCTGTTGACTCGTACGTCTACCTAGGACAAGTAGTCCAACTCGGTAGATCCAGCTTCGAGAAAGAGGTCATTCGTCGAATCCAACTAGGCTGGGCAGCGTTCGGAAATCTACGCTATGTCTTCTCGTCCAAAATACCTCAGTGCCTCAAGTCGAAAGTCTTCGACCAGTGTGTGTTACCAGTGATGACTTACGGATCTGAAACGTGGTCCCTGACTGTGGGCCTTATAAGTAAGCTCAAAATAGCGCAACGAGCTATGGAGAGGGCTATGCTCGGGATTTCTCTGCGAGATCGAGTCAGAAATGAGGAGATGCGTAGACGAACTAAAGTTACCGACATAGCCCAGCGGATTAGCAAGTTGAAGTGGCAATGGGCAGGGCACATAGCACGTAGAACTGATGGCCGATGGGGCCGTAAAGTTCTTGAATGGAGATCACGGATTGGTAAGCGCAGCGTAGGACGTCCTCCCACAAGGTGGACAGACGATCTGAAAAGTACGGCAGGAGCACGCTGGATGCAGGCCGCTTACAACCGGACTGGATGGAAATCTAAGGGGGAGGCCTATGTTCAGCAGTGGACGTCCTATGGCTAAGATGATGATGATGATAAATAAATAATTTGTTAATTTCATATCTCTAATTCAAATCTCAAAAATGCGCGGTATGAGCCAGTATTCTAATGTAAATATTTACCTATCCTGATATTTATTTACAACTACCCTACACGAAGACTATTACTTAGTTATCTAATTATTATATACATTGAACTTTTGTAATATTGCGACGACGAACAATAACTATTGTACTTCAAATAATGATGATAACACGTACCTAAGTGGCAAATTGCCTTTGTTGATAATAAAGATCTTTAAACCGATAATATAGTGTGAGTGTCCTAGAGACTTCAAACTTTGAATGTAGGTTTTTTTCGTTGTCTGGACATGTGCTAAGAAAGGATTTTTTGAAATTCACTTTCTAAGGGGTCCAAAAAGGGCGTCAAAGTTTTGGTATAAAACTCCCATATTTCATAATTGCGAGCGGGCAAAGCCCCTATTTTTACACTAGTATACCTAATGAATATGGTTGCACTCTGCAAAAGGGAACTGCTAATTAACAAACTCTGGTTTAATATATTATAACTTTGTCAAGATAATTTCAGTTGCCGCTTTCACTTAGATCAAGACTTGGTAGAGCTTGACAAAGTTCTTTACCTCGAGTAAAACACTTACTTCATGCTCACAATGAGCAATGTCATAAAGCCCAATGTCATCTTGGGTCACATATGAGCAAAATGCTGGCAAAAAGACAATACATTTTTCTTTTCAACAGACCATTTTTTCAAATTTTTCAATTAAAATTTTTGTAGAAAGCCAAAAAATAAAGATCAGACAATAAGAGATCACAAAAAAGAGAGAATAACAATTATAAATATGTATTTTAAGGTCCTTTTTTGACTACGATAATATTTATTTATTTATTAACTTAATTAGAGCGGCTGCTATCGCCAATTACACTAATTAGTGTAAAATATGACAAAAAAAAAACTGTAATTACACAAAAATCCAAAAAAAAAAAAAAGTAAGTACAAAAATAGAATAATAATAATAAAAAAAAATACGTTAGTCAAAAATTACTAATTAAAAATAATAAAGAATACAATGTCAAAATAACAATAGTGATTATATTTTATGTCAGTTTATTTAATAGAGGACACCACCCATCCGTCCTTCTCACAAAACCTCAAGCATTCCGTCAAGATAACCTTCCATACATCACCAATCCAATCACAATTAGTACTGACATTCAGAAAAGCATTGAACGTATTAGGGTTCGCGGTATGGGTGATTCTGAGCGAAACACAGACCGGCATTGAGGAGCATCGAATAGGCTGTCTTAAACTGAAAAAATATATACTGTTTCCTTTTTTGTATTTTATATATAAAATTAAAACAGGGAAAACAGAGATTCACGTGTTTTTACAAAAAAAGCTAGCAGGGTTTTCCTACATTAAAAATATTTTATTTTATATCTTTCTGCAAGGAAAATTTTAAATGCATATTTTGAAGGTCTAAAAATTACGTGCCTACCTAAATTAAATGCTTATTAATATGATTAAATTAAAATTTATTTAATCGTGATAGTTATCAAGAATTTTTATTTTTAAAAGAAATAAGTTTAAAATACAGTTTCTGTGCCGTTTTTGTTATTGTCATTATTAATTTGATCTCAGAGTAAATAATATCACATACTTACGTAATTACGGACATTATTTATTATTTAATTTACGGAACAGTTGAACAGATTGTAAAATGACACCATGCGCCAAAAAATCCTTAGATAAAAAAATTTGACTGTTTTAAAGTAAAGCAAAAAATTCACATATAAGGTAACATGACAGCACGCATTATCCCCAAAGGCTTAAGCGTAGGTGAACTCCTATTCCCATAGAAGGTACGCCCACATCCGCCAGAAAATAATTCTCATATAATAAATTTTTATAATACCTAATATTATATAGAAGTATTAAATTGACACTCATTATGACAACATTAATATTAATATATTATGCCAAAACCACTTAGCTTAACTAGTTTTTATTCTAATTTTCTGGCAAAAACAGTCGATTAAAAAACTGCTTTAGTTCAAACAACAAGACTTTATATTTATACCTATGTACATCTTGATTAACAAGGTTTTTATAACATACTAGCTGCGCCTCGCGGTTTCACCCTCATAAACATCGTTCCCGTGGGAATATCGGAAAAAAAGTGCCCCATGTGTTATTCCAGGGTCTAACCTACCTACATACCGAATTTCAGCTCGATCGGTTCAGTAGTTTTGGCGTGAAAGAGTAACAAACATCTATCCATCCACCCTCACAAACATTCGCATTTATAATATTAAGTGAGTAGGAAGGATTATGTTATTAAAATATTCGTTACATTTAAAGTGGTTCGATTTCCAGACAACTAATGGGCGTAAGCTGGACTGCCGATCATGAGGTCCCGGGTTCAATCCCCAGCTCAGGCAAAGTGCTATTGGATTTTTCCATTAGGATTTATCTCTATAATATCCTGGCGTCTGGAACTGTGCCCGATAGATAACAATAGGCTCGCCTCTTATTACATGGAACCAATAACATCCTGGTGAAATGTGGGTGTTCCTACTATGGGACTGAGTCCTGGGTACACCTCTGCCTACCCCTTCGGGAAAAAGGCGTGAATGTATGTTATGTTATGTTTGTTATAATGGGATTTAGCTCCGTAACACTCCATAACACTTTTCACTACGATTGTGAGAAAATATAATTATTAATTTCATGAAAACTTTTTGGCTAATATCACAGAACAGATGATAATACTACGTATAGAACGGACACTGTCATCCGCCCACCTATCGGGCCTTCCTCACCCCGCGAGCGAGATTGAACTCGCCACGAGCCCCGCTTCTATATGGTAAATCACCTCACTCACACTTCACACTTGCACGTGTACTAAACTCGATATGTGCAGTGTCTGTGTAGTAGGTAGTTATATCGTGATTTTTGTATGTAATTCAATCGAGTGTCCGGTGTGTGCTAATATCCTATACGTTCGTAACCAAAAATGTCTTTGATATCAGACAAAAATTAAGAGAAATTTACTTTATCTCCTAGAGCTTCAAAACTTATTTTAGTCCCACTCGGGTACGAAATAATGACGAACTTTTTGAACAAGAGAAGTGTATTCTGATAACATATCGTACCTGATAAGCGAACAGTCCATAATTTTGGTGATACATTACAAAGACAGACCAACATACACTGTCTAGTACAATGCTAGATAAATTCTATTAACACGTCACTTAAGGACTACCATTAGGTTAAAAAATTAATCCGGGATAAATAATACACTGGAAATTAGTATAAAAAATCTTTATATTTTCTTAGCTTGCGGCACAGTTTGCGGTCTCGGGGATCATCTGAGGGGATTTGTGGAACAAGCGTCTATAAATCCCCTGCCGATGACAGAGTTGCTCGCTCAGGGGATCCCCTAGGGGAATTTGTGGAATATGCCCTCCTACTGCTGGGCTAAGGGGTCTGGGCTACTGGGCTGGGTCCCACGGCTCCCACGGGATGAGAAAACCACACGGCAGCGGTTTTTCATTCATTACTTAATATTTTCATAGAAAATCCATGTAAAACATAGATACCTCATACTCAGACAGATCAGCGGTGCTATTGTCGATCTTCATAATCACCAGTCGCGATCAGGCTTTATGTTCTGTGGCTTGGGTTAGTAACAAAGACATTTTATCCTTCTAACAAGACCGTGAACTGCCAATTTTGCGAGACAGACACAGATACTGTGCGAATGGTTCTCACTCGGGACCGTTTTTTCGATACAGTGCACGGTCTAGTTAGTAGGTATTTTTTCTTTTTTATGGACCCACATGAATGTATTGCCAGTGTCAAGTTATATAAATTTTCAAGTTAATATGATCAATTAGTCAATTCAGAGTCAGGGCAAGCCCATAGTCACACAACTCTAGTAAAGTGATGATCTTTACAAGAAACTGCCGGAATTTTGGTGTGAATACGAAAAATCGTATTTAAACTCTCGCATCACTTGCCAAGAGACTTGTGTTTCTTCGAAAACAGTCCACACGTAATATTCTACCATCATAACACGTTTAACACTCCAAAATGCACTGATAATTGATAAAAATACGGAAGCCAAACTGTACTCTTCGGCTTCCCACCAAAACTCCAGTTAGTAGTAGTCTGGTATAAAATAACATCTCTGGTTAGTAACTGGACTTTTGACATTTGTAGTTAATGTCAAATCAAGTTAATAGTCACTAAGTATAGTGGTAGTCACCGAGTTCCACAATAGCTCCGCATAAGTAGTCCCAAAGCATCGGTTTCGTAAAGGAAGCTAATCAATCAAGTATGCTAGTCACGAACGGGTGACTCTTAAAAATTATTCATTTTGGATTGAACTAGAGTCAGGATGTTTCCAAAGTTATTTTTTAAAGATTGAATTTATATACTGTAACAGTGTTTTTTTACAGTAAAAACCGTTGGTTTTCCTAACTACACAGCGAGCAGTATAATAAGGAAAAATGTGAATGTACTTTTTTTGTGGGTAATTGAAAACTTGTTCGGATTAAATAATTTTTTTACTGAAAGTTTGTATTATATGTTATATTTGTACGTAATTACATATAGTATTTTTTATATTTTTAATAATGTGGGTATGTGTGGGTGAGAGGGCGAATTATAAGGTTTGCACCGCGGCTCTAAACAAACTCTATGTGTTATTCCAGGATCTAGACTATCTACATGCCAAATTTTAGCCCAATCGTCAGTAGTTTTGGCGTGAAAGAGTAGCAAACATCCACCCATCCATCTATCCCCACAAACATGCACGATTATAATATTAGCAGGATGTGTTTATAATATTACCAAGAATTGTACCTATAGTAGGTACCTATGATTTTACAGCAGGGGTTCCTGCGGGTTCGATTCCCAAGGCAGGTCAAACATTTGTGATCAGTATGTGAGGATGGATGGATGGATGTTTGTTACTCTTTCATACCGAAACTACTGAACTAATTGGACTGAAATTCTTTATATAGATAGTTTAGACTCCGGAGTAACACATAGGGTACTTCTTTCCCCATATTCCCATTGGAACGGAGACTACGCGGGTGTAACCGCAGGGGACAGCTAGTAATTTATAAATCTATTCCCAGGAAAGAGGCCTTGAAATAAATTAATTAGGTGGATGTTTTCTTATTTACTTTAATGAAGGAAATAAAAAAATCTACGTACAATTTAATAATATTATTTATCAGTTCTTTTGTTTGCATGCATTTTTTGTGAACAAAATGTAATAAACTTGAACATATAAAATAATTTTTTTTTTTAAATGTTATTAGAGATTCATATTATGTGAGAGTAGGTACATTATAGATGGCGGATTTTGTAAATTATTTTGAAGTGTGCTAATAAAAATTAATATCCAGCATTGGAAGTCCTATTTGTATGACGCAAGCTATCATAATTTAAATAAACTATAAAACTGGCTACAATATTTATTCTCCACATTATTATGTGGACTAATACGACCTAATTTGAGCTTGCCATTTTCGAGAAGCCAGTTCCTCATCTCCCCTTTTCTTTATATCAATGTGTGTACTTCAGAAAATTATTCTAGAATACAAAATAGGTAAATTAATAATAACAATTCTATAATATATGGATTTTTCCTTTTTGCCCCACCAAGCCGCCCCACTGGTGGGGCATAGTGGAATGCTACAAATTTTGTAGCGGTTCCCGTCAGGATAAAATGGTTGTTATGCCAGGGTCTAATAGCTATATTATATATGTACCTCTCAGGTTAATCGGGTGAACATTTAGCGTGAAAACGGAACAAGCATACACACAATAAAACAGCGCCAGATGGCGCTCGGGTCGAGTTAGAACACGCTAGCTTTTTCTTTACCTGTTACAAACGCCACTTTACATTATACTGAGTTTTGAGATATATACCTATTATTAGTGGGCTTAATAGGATGAAAGACGTTAGGTTTTTTTTTTATTTTTATTAATATGTAAAACCATCTAGGTACTGACTACGATGACGATAGATTTTTCTCTCTACTTGCTATGATCCCGACACACGACTACCGCTTCTTCCACTTGTTTACTCACGCCAAAATGTTCAAATAAATAAATAATAAAAATCGTTTATTGCAGATACTGTCCATAGCGTTACACATTAAATAATAAATAAAATGTATAATATACACCAAACTCACAGTACCTCTTAACACTTTGACACAATCCTATGGAAAATTTACTAAATCGATGTTTTTTATTCCCCTGTTTCCTCCGAATACAGAAAACCTATTTGATATATTTTTATCCTGATTTTTTAAAGATAAAGTAAAGTATGTCCCTATCATTTTATTTTTGTTTATAAACTTTAAATTTTTTTGTAGTGAACGTCCAATCACGCGAGTGAAACTGCGATTTTGGAAGTTCACTATGAAAAAACTTAGGGTTTATTAGAAAAATTAAAATGACAGGACTATAGGTTACTTCACTATAAAAATATCAGGATATAAATTTATAGAATGGGTTTATTATATTCGGACGAAACAGGGGAATACAAAACATCGATTTGGTAAATTTTTCATAGGATTGTGTCAAATTCCTAGCAGACCGCGTACGCTCATAAATTAGGTACAAATACAATAAAATTATAATTAAAATAAATCTTAATAATCAATAAATAAACCAAAATAAATTATTATGTAATAAAAATGACACAATTTTGTACGAATTCTAAATAACGTGTTAGATATTCAAACACGTGTAATAATCAGCTAAACTGGTATTAATTTAATATTTATGGATATTGGCGTATTTTTGTATTTGAATATTGCAAAAAATAAAAGGGCACCTCCAATTATTTTACACAATAATTATTTATAATCTGATGACGAAACATCGTTTTGCATTTCTGGTTTACTTATTCTCTTATTGTTTTCTATTGAGTATATATTATGTACGAGTATGTATCATATATACGTGTTACATAACATAACATACAATCACGCCTTTTTCGCTATTTTTTTCTTTTTTAGTAGGCAGAGGTGTGTGACTCAATTCCATAGTAGGTTAACCCACATTTCGCCAGTATGTTATTGGTCCCATGTAATAGGGGACGAGCCTAATGCCATCTACCGGGCACAGTTCCAGACTCCAGGCAGTTATTGAGATAATTCCTTATGAAATAATCCAATATTTAACACTTTGCCTGACCTGTGGATCGAACCGGGACCTCATGATCAGTAGTAGAGCAGTCAACCTGAGTCAAGTCGAGGGGGGAGAGGTGTGGTGTTAAAAAAAGGTGAAGTAATAATTAACTGTTTTTTTTAAATTTATTAAGCCTGCTATTGTAAGGTCCGGGGTGTGCTCTGACATGAAAGCGACTTTGTTTAATAGATAGTTAGAGATACACACATAATCTCTTTATTGGTACACCACAAAAAATAATCTTTAAAATTAAAAATACATCATAACTATTGACGTTGTAACAATTGACGGTCTTATCGCTATGAGCAATCTCTTCCAGACAGCCGTGTTTTATATTATTATAAGGAAAATAATTTATTTAATGACTCTGTTCAGTAACATTACCATCATTATGATTAACTGCCTGGAGTCTGGAACTGTGCCCGGTAGATGGCAATAGGCTCGCCGCCTATTACATGGGACCAATAACATACTGGCGAAATGTGGGTGTATCTACTATGAGACTGAGTCCTGGGTACACCTCTGCCTACCCCTTCGGGAAAAAGGCGTGAATGTATGTTATTATAATATACCAATGGTATTTTTTTAAAACCTCTTTTTATTTAAGTACCTATATATACGAGTAGCAACTTCATAAATTTTCGATCACATCATATTCTTTTCCTAACCAGTACCAAATATGATTTGTGGTATAGTTACAAGAAACAGCTTATTCGTATTACTGAATTACATTTTTACAATATTATATTAATCATATACCAGGCCATCATAAAGTAAGAAAAAGTATTATTTTAACTACGAGTAGATAGCGCTGGCCTCTTTGCATTTGGACAAAAACTAGACAGCTTCTTCAAAACTCCTTCGAAATTCCTAGCTAGTGCTAATGCATATGTTATAGTGCATTCTTCAAACGTTAAGCAAGAGATCTGCTTCGATTCTCTCACCAGTCGTTATTCCAAGGGCAAGTTGCGCGGGCGGACGTGAACTGAATCATCGGACCAAGGTTAATTTCACTCGGACACGTCAGGAATACGACACTGCCCATTATATTGTAATGTTACTGAACTGCTTTGCATTAATGGATATATAGGTGATTGAGCGTGTCAAAGTGTAGACACGAAGAGGTGGTGGATGAATATTAAAAAGGTTTTGGCAGAGTGCCTTTATTGAAAAAAGACTAAACAATAGGGCTACCTACTTACTATCTACCCTTACTAAATACACTATACCATAGAACACTTCGAAAATCCACAGGCCGACATGTCAGCCTATTTCTATAGGCTGACATGTCGGCCTGGAGCACTTGGATTTTCTAATCCAAGTGCTCTAAACCACTGTCAGATGGCAGCGTACCCAAGATACTGGCGGCATTGCCACGTTGAATAGCAATGCTTATACGTTGAGCCAGATAAACGTCAGCATTTTAATCACGCGTCTCCTCGACCAAGCGCAAAAAGGTTTTTGAACTGACCATATTATGTAGGTGGAAGCGGGATTGGACCTGGCTTACTAGAGCAAAGTAGCTTTCGGAGCATAAGCACAAATCAGTTCGTGATGCAAAAATGCCGTCAAAAGCATAAATGTGAAACTGAAGTCGAGTTCATAACAAGAAACATGAAGATTGCGAGTTCATAACAAGAATTAACAAATCTAGAGTGGGCACACTGGAATAAAATATAATTAGGTTATGATTGAACTGCCTGCCTCACTGCCTCTTCTCATGCAAAGGTCACAAAATAATGCTTCCTTGCCAAAAGTATCGAGAAACAATGAACAATCGATATTTGGCTACAGGAAGATGTTATCGTCAGACCATGGGCTCGTATTGGTCTTCTCTGCTAAGATACGTGATCAAATTCACTTCCTCATTTCAAGCATTGTTAAATTATATTTCGACTTGCCTTATTTTAGGTGACCGAAATTCATTTGACGATGAAAATAATTTCTTCAGTGTTTCAGGAAATATACCAATATAGATAAAAAATAAGAAATTTCAGGGAAAACGGATATAGAATATCAGATATAGACGATTTTTTTGCCAAGAATTTCAGAGAAAATACCATTATAGATAGAGAAACACGAATAATCATTACCCACACATAATTTAATGGGATATCTAAATGAATTTCCATCTATGCCTAACTTGTGCTGTGTTATTACAATATAAAAATATAATTTTAGTGTCGTATTTTTGAAATGTCACTAAGTTTTTAACTAGTGTAAAATCTATATATAATATTGATTAACATACTCGTGGGTCGTACTGGCCTCTCTTTTTATAACCTTAATAAAACTGTGGTCAATTAGTTTCTTCTGGTAATTTGATCTTAATTTATAAAAATTGCTTTTATGCTTTTATGTATAATGAGATCCCGTACCGATTAATTCCGATTTCTGTGCCTCTAGCAGGAAGATTTGCGTCAAAACTAACGTATTCGTATGGAGTTGACGATACGTTTACGCAGTACGACCAATGACGTTGAATGGCTTTGTATCCTTATTCTGAGAGTACGACGCAAGCGCTTTCGTTAACGTATCGAGAATTCGATGACAGCTCGATATGATAGTAATCCTACGTAATAGAAATGGAACTTTTTGAATGAATTAATGAAAGAATGAACGACGCGTTGGATTATGATTTAACAGTGACTTTTTAGGTTTAAAGATATTTATTCTCATTAAAGATATTACATCACTTACATGAGAACTTAGTTATAGTTATAAGTATTATACAATCGTCGTCACAATAATTTTGCGCCCTTCTATAATAGTTTAGGTAATATATAATGTTATTTAGACGTTTATAAATCCAAATTACAAGGAGTAGGTAGGTGTTTGAATAATATTAATTATAAGCTTACATGTAGGGTTATAAATAAAGTAGCTATATCTATAAGTATTTTAAAATACAAAAATAAAATATACATATTCAAACAGCAATGCTTAGGGTACGTAGATGTAAAAAGTAAAAAGATTACTCACAATAAAGATACTGCATAGAATACTTAAACATATAAAATCCGTATAATCCGTAGTTCAATCTTTCAACACATACTAAGAGTTTTATAGTGATTCGTTATCAATGAGGTATTGTGTTAGAAGTTTCTTAAATGAGTTGAAAGATTGAACTTTTTTTATGTGCGAGGGTAATTTGTTAAAAAGTCGTGCTCCTGCATATGTCACCATTGTTCGACCGTAATTAGTTCTTGCCTTAGGCAAAACTAGTAAACCGGCTCGTCGAGTGTCGAGTTTTTTGAAGAATTAACTTCATTTTTTGTTGAAAAATAACTTAAAACCCTCATTTGTATTAATTGAAGTAGAAATTATGGCAAAATGCTTCAAATATATTATAATTTTTTTTAAATAAAATAATATAATAAATTTTTGGCAAATAATGGAATTGGCAAATTTCAGACCGGCAAAAAAATCTTGTTTATGGAGCGAAAAATATTAAGGTGATTTGGTTACCAAAAAAATGCATTCAATACTTCAGTAAAGATCAAACCAGTCCAGTATGTCTGATATATTATTTTCTGTTTCTATAATATAAGAATAAATCAATTAGTTCAAATTATCCATTTAAATCAAAACTTACTTCGTTCAAAGAATGAGAAGGATTACGTGAAGGAGAAATTCTAGTGAAAAAGTACTAAAATGAACGAGCGAACTGGAACGAAATCTGAACGTCAAACAAATACTCTGTTTTGTGTAATTGAACTACTGAACTAAATGAAGGATATATTATATACTTCACAGAGACGAAAAGTTATAAACATATTTTTTCTTTTTAGTGACACATTCTGCACATGTCTAATTGATTCATCTCTAATATCATATAAAACCACAGATTACCATATTCACGAGATATTCGAGAAATGCAATTAGATTCTGTCACCTTACATAACTACAAACGGCCTTGGGCCGGTCTACTTGGCCCCGGTTTATGTCAAAAACCTGAATCGGGGTCATATTATATTATATGACATTTTGCAATGAATGAGTCTGAGTTAACTGACGACACTTCTAGCTAGTCTTTCACATGAAAATACCCAAATGATTAATTAAAGTTTTTTTTTTCCTTTTAATGGACCCACATTAGTGTAGTGCCAGTGTCAAGTTCTAGTTTATCTGATTAGTTAAAGTCATATTGCAATTTAAACTAGTCAGTCAAATCATGAACCTTTAGTAAAGCGGTGAAAACTTTACTATACGTATGCGGTGAATTGACGTCTAAACAATTCACAGCATGACTTCTAATTACTACAGTTACATTTTCACTAAGATACATATATGACTGATTTTCCGTGGAGCTCTACCCGTGGTTTCCGTAAGAGCCGGCTAAGGGTTAACAGATCCAGAGCACGGGCAGCAGCGTCCTCTGCAAAAAAACTATCAAACTGTGCTCGACAACCCAAGCGTGTCGAGTATTGACAAAACCCCCTTTTTGGGGGAGGCCTATGTTCAGTAGTGGATTACCAACGGCTGAGATGATGATGATAATGATGACATTTATGAACACTTTATTAGTAATATTTCACCCAATATTACGCATCAACTCTCAAAATATCAATTAAAACTGCCATGAAAAATGTAATCCGAATCGTTCCGCCATGATGTTTACTCACAACCTTCTAAAAACTCCTAACTGGGACCTCACTTATTGTAACTGTAGGTCGATTTTTTTGTCAATAGCAACTGTATTGTATTCGAGCGTTATCTGTCAAAATATTTCTATAAAATTTGACGTATTGACGGAAACGGACAAAGGAAACAGACTCAGAATCCAAGAAAGCTAGGCCCTGATAACCTTGCACTGTCTACCTATATTGATTGGCTCTTGATCTGGCCTTTATATGCAGTAAAACATATTTAGCTGAAAAAACTTGTTCATATTAAAAAAAATTAAGGACCTAGGTACAAACAATAATTGTTGTTTATATTTTAATTATTTTCGAATCTTGTTAAACGTTATTTTCTTTAACGTTTAACAAGTTGATGGATTTGATTGCGTCCAATAAGGCCAAGACCATAAGCTCACTTCATGTTAAGGCGCCTTGAATTGTTCCCAAAATAAATGACCTTTCTTTATTTTTGTAATAATATCTTACAGCTTAAAACTTTTAAAAGGGCGAAATAATTATTAAAAAAGTCTCGAAAATTTAAATGGATTATAATATGCCTGAAGTATGGAATATGCCTGTGGATTTTAAAGTATTCTATTAAGAGTGTCATAGTAATATTTATCTAAGGTACATAGTAAGCTGAGCTGTAGTAGGTAGATACTGTTTTGAGACCAAAAAAAAAAAACGAGTAAAAGAAATGTATGGGTGTCATAGCATTAGGAATCAGAGGCCTTAACCCAACGTGAACCACATTCAAAATCCAATATACGGACGGGCCAACATGGCGGACTAGTAAATTTTTGTGCACGGCCGTGATATTGACATTAAATTAAAAGGGTTTTCTAAGAAAACGTTATCTCTTGTTTTAAAAAAGTGTTTCAAATTAATAATTTATGAGTTTTTAGGGTTCCGTACCTTAAAAGGAAAAAGGGAAACCTTATTATATAACTTTGTGGTCCGTCTATCTGTCCGTCTGTTCTTCAGTCAGTCTGTCAAGCCCTTTATTCTCGGGAATACGTAAAGGTATCAAGTTGAAATTGGTCCCTTACCCTTATTTGTATTCTGTGCCCTTACTGCTGTAAAAAATCAAACTTCTAAGTCAAAGCAATCTAAAGCTACGGTCATATTACCGCATATTTCCAAAATTTGGGCAACGGATTGAAAACCTCTGGGGTACTTCCCGTTGGCCTAGCATCATGAAATCCCAAATACGTAAAATCAAAAAATTTATTACTATATCTAGGTATGGAATTTAGCATACTTACCAAGGTAAGTTTAACAATTTATTTTAATATAATGTTGTATTTTTTTAAGTTTTTGATCATGAATGAAAATAATAATTTTATTCACGATATCAGTCTCAGCACGATAATAAACTTCTTTATTCATATGGCTACTTGTTCATTCGTTTCGCTTGGCACACATTTTTTATCCATTCTATCGAGTAATCAGACCGTGTAAGATTTCTTTGTTACTCTTAGCTTTTTTATTAGAAAGAACATATTATTTAGGTGTAACTGTATTATTTTTATTAAAAGCTGAATGTAGTTTTAAATAAGTATTTGACAATGTTTAATTTATTAATTATGGATTTAAATAAGAGAAGAATTTTTATGAAACCTAAAATTAGTTAACTGTGAACCCGACTATGAATTGTTTATTTTATACCTACACAATAATAAGCAATCGATTGACAAATCTTTTATCAAAATCAGACCAGTAATTATTATTATGCACTGCTATCTTTCCATATTGTTACTTATTGAAAAAAATGGGCCCGATATAACAAGACTCGACGGAACATACGAGTAGATCACCGCTAGGAGAATCAACGTCGACTAACGATCTAAAAAAACCGATGCAAAATTCTCAAAAAAAATCGTCGTCTTGCACAAAACTGATCAGATCCGCCAATTTTACAATTATTTCTTTTGTGAGTTGTTCAGTTGGATGAGCAGATAGAGTCTGGCTCAAGAAAGCAGAGACTGAAAAAGTACTGTGTATGTGGCACCAAACGAAGCTTGATCGCCTAACGCCTATAACAATCTTAAATTTTAGCAGCAAAGATTACAACAAGCGATTACATATTAACATTATCATAATCTATGACGTAATCCATTTGTAACGTTTAGTTAGCCGTCAGTTAATGGGGAAAGCTGTCTATTGACCATATGGTGTGGTGGCAGTAACGTTATGCATTGACAGTGATATCGTAATTATGTAGGAAATATCGTTCCAGTGTCGCATATACATACGGGAAAACTTGGCATTACAAATTACAATATTAGTTCAGTTCAATATATGTATTAGTTATTAATTAATATAAAGGCAATATTAGTTATAATATTAGTCCTACAACAAGTTGACGTTGTTCTTAGGAAAGGCCAAGTCAAAAGTACCTACAACCGACGAGCATGTATGAAAAATGTCATGAAAGTGAACGAAGCGAAAGTTGTATGTCAGGATCGTAGCAAGTGGAGGGAAATAGTCTCTGCCTACCCCACCGGGAACAAGGCGTGACTGTATGTATGTATGTATGTATTAGTCCTACTAATATAAATATGTATTAATACATTCAGACCGCGTCTGTAAAACATATTTTATTTTAGAGTAAGTATGTTAAAATAACAGCAGAATGTCCTTACAGTTATAAAACAAAATAAAATATAAGGAAAATATGACAGATATTTTCCTTAAAAAGAGGTTAAAAACTTGTCTCTTAGTTGTGAACTTGAGAATATTAAAAGTTCATTTCTTATTTTTATTTATTTTTTAATAATAATATTATTTTCAGCTACTGACGTAATTCTCGAGTCTTTGTTCCCTTCTTACCTCAGAATTCCTCAGAACACAATCACTATAAGTATATTATAAAATCCTAAATGACTCACTGACTGACATACAACGCAGAGCCTAAACCACTGATCCTAGAGACTAGGAACTTGGCATGTCGGTTGTTTTCGTTGTCTGGACGTGTGCTAAGAAAGGATTTTTAAGAATTCAATTTCTAAAGGGTAAGCTAAATTTCGGTATTATATAAAACTATATTTCATAATTGAGAGCGGGCAAAGCCGCTGTTCTTACACTAGTTTAAAGATATCCTTTCCTTTTTCTTTTCTACGTAATAAAAACAAAAGAGTTATTGGTTTTTGGGCCACGTCGACCTTCCATTATAACCTTGATGATTTTATTTGATAGGCCTAATATTAAAATTTTCAACTATGCATAAATAATATGTTTTAGTATCGCCATTAATTATAATAAATTCAGCAAATGTTCTACTAAAATTGGAACGCGCATCGCCATAAAAAAATACTTGGTACTTAACCACACTTATTCAAATCAAATTATATAAGAGGGCTACTATGTTTGGGAATATTATTGCGAATGACATTCTCTACCCACAAATATAGGATAGACAGTTTAAGGTATTCTGGGCACGGCTGCCTTGGATTCCGGGTACGTTTTCTTTTAGATCTCTAAATCCAAGGATACCTTATCCTATATAGCGTTGATGAGTAAGTCAGTCTGGGCTCTAGAAGATAAGGACAATAATAATAGAAAGAGTAAAAATATGATACAAATATTTAAAACAAGATCTCACCAAAGTTGGTATCTAATAAATTGTCGGATTACTATAAAACTTAGATAACTGGTATTCCATGCGTACCCAATTTAAAAATAAAGAATTTCTTCGGTTCATGGTCTTGTTTACCCTATAACTCGCAACAAACTTGTTTATGTACAACCATAGATATCGTAGATACTCCCTGAAACAGCAAACATGTATAAAAAAATGTCTTCGTTCGTTCGTTCTTTTATGTCGTGTCTTACGTTTAGACGCATTGGCTTTTACTCTCACTCAGCCTGACTTAAGCCGTTACTAAACACACGTCGCGAAAAACGCTAAAACTATTTCACATCTGTATGTATAATTGTTACATTATCTGTTATTATAAACATTATTGTATTTTAAATTTAATGTTTCTTGTTTGTAGTGTAATAATAAAGAGTTTATCAATCTATCTATCTATGTGTGTCTAGGTGTGTGTGTTTCACATTAGTACTTGGAAAGGAAATGCAGTGGCATTTCCTTTCTCTGCATGATTCTCTGAAGAGATCGCTCTGATCGATAATGCAGTTACTCTTCCTAGTTTAAGTTTTCTTTGTTTCTATTTTCTTTGTTATTATGGTAAGTAAGTACCAATAAATATTTATCATTCATTCATTAATTTTTTCCGCCACAACAAAAAATTAAAATATCATCCGCCATATCATTGAATTTGAAATTCGACATAAAATGCGTGTAGACGTCATGCGCAGGGCTAACCAGATCAATTATATGGGATGAAGTCGAATATTATTGAGTATTAAGTACAATAATTAAATTATGAAATAATAACAAATTACAAATCAAAGGTCGTTGGAAAGGTCGCATATCTCTATAAGTCCGAGGTCGATGACATAACTTAGGGTTGGCACACACTATATGTTCCGGTCATCCGAGATCGTAACGTCTTGCGTCAAGTATCGGCTTGCGAGTGCGTTTTCATTCGCTGATAGTTACTGTTAAAGCTGAGGCTTTAGGCCAAATTTCAACAAGTTGAACCAAGACGTGAAAGCACGTCTCTTTAATCGGCCACTTATCGATTAATTCTAACAAAACAACTAGTTCACAGTATTTTTAACAGCTTATGTTCACATATGACACAATCGATGTTATTGTTACAAGTTTTATTAAAAACATCTTGGCAAAAGTTGAATATTAAGTTTTTAACTTATCCTGCTTCAACGCACAAAAGTAAAAAGTTTCCATAGTATTCAAACTCAAACTCAAAGAAAATTCATTGAAATAAGTCTTAAAAAGACATTTTTAAACGTCAATCAATAATATCAAACTAGTTAAGAATCTACCGTGCGTTCGGAAATTAGAGGAAAGTAGAGGTATCTACTATCTACAAGAAGAACGCACAAGGAACTTGTAAGTGCTAATTTTTTCAACTGCGAGTTTTACAATATTTGGTTTGGTTACATTTGTTGGCTTGTATGGTGCCGGTTGGAGGCTATGCAGAAGTTTCCAGGCAACTTTTTATTGGAGACCAAGATACAAATAAATTAAATGACACAATTTACAACAGGGGAAAACGCTATGGGTGCAATGGAAAGTGATTAAAAACGCCACGGCCCTGACATAATACGTGTACAAGTAAAGCACTTATTTATTAGTTATTAGTAACAGTCTACGATTTCACAAAGGCATCGTTCCCATGGGAATACCGGAAAAAAGTATCCTATCCTCCATAGTTCCGTTTATGTCTTTTCCAAATTTCATTAAAATTGGTTCAGCTGTTTAGGCGTGAAAGCGTAACAGACGGACAGAGTTCCTTTCACATGTAGGGGTATAATACTTTTTACTTATGTATTAATTTTTTATATGCTTTCTCATTATAATATTTAATATTCACATGAATTATCCAATAATATCGTGTAACAATGCAAACGCACACACGGACTGATCAAACAGAGGTGCGTTTGTGTGCGTGAAAAGAGTTCAGTGGGACAGCACAACAGGTTTGTCAGTTCACGATGACTTCGACCTACATTCGAAGAAATTGTCTGTGTACTTGCTTGCATTCGATACTCGTATTACGTGGATTGTCTGTTTCACCGATATTTTCGTACAACTAGTTACCAAGGCGTACCGGTGGCTTTGCCGTAGCGATTTAGCTGTCGCGTCGTGGTGGCAATTACAGAAATTCGTCCTTCGTACAACCCTAGGGCATACTGATGTGACCTGACCTACTGATATTTAAATAAAAAGCCTACGCTTCTTCCAGTAACATAATATGTAGATAGTTCAGACGTAAGTACTATATTACCTTTCACTTATCTTCTTTTTACCCCAACCTGTAAAACAAACCTAGGACTTAATTCACCAGTTATAAGAATTTGCAGAGAATATAATTCAATTACAAAGTACTCCCCTGATATCGATTTATTTGGTTACACTTTAAAACAATTTAAAAATAGTATAATCGCGTTTTCTCTACATCTCATAATAATTTGTAATATCTCTTATATCTTCTTTTTTAACTTTTTCCCAATTTGTAGTTTAAGTTATATTCTGTTTCTTCTGTCTTTAATAATTATTATTAGAATTCTTTTTTATTTCATAAGACGTCAATCATACGCGCGAATGTTGTGGCTACCTATAATTGGATAAGCATCTTGAATTTGTTTAATTATGTATCTATTTTTGTATATGTGATAGTTGCTTATTTGTTGGTTGCTCTTAATAAATAAATTAATTAATTTATGAAATCTGTGGTTTATAGACCCTGGAATAACACATAGTATCCCGATATTGCCATGGGAACGATGACTACGCGAGTGAAAAACACGGGGCACAGCCATTGATATAAAGAAAAGGGGAGATAGAGTACGTTCTCCCAGCGCTTACTCAACAACTGGCGCGTGCAATTTGCTCAGTGTGAAGTTTTCACAGTGACATATAATGAAAAATAAAGATAGAAGACGTACCAAGGACCGAAGTGCGACCGAGAACAACAATATTATTTGCTAGTACGACCCCACTTTACTGACGTACGTGGACCTAATAGAACCTAATTAGAGCTTTACATTTTCGAGAAGCCAGAATCTCATCTCCCCTTTTCTTTAAATCAATGGGTTAAATATAGGATTTTTCTATTAGGAACTATTATATGTCAATAGCTGCCTGGAGTCTGTATCTTACATGGGACCAATAACACACTGGCAAAATGAGGGTGTACCTTCTATGGGACTGAGATCTGGGTACACCTCTGCTTACCCCTTTGGGAAAAAGGTGTGATTGTATGTTATGTTTCAAATGCTAAACTAGTCACCTATTTACTAAACTAACTGGTATTTTTCTTTGTATTATCGAGTCGATCCGTGGTTAAAGGTCTGTTAGAGATTTTAAGTCGCCCGTCGAAGGCCTCTGACAAGACCACTGGGACGAACCTTCCGAAGCATGGTAACGCCCTTACATGTTAAAAGATTTTCTAGCTCAAAGCACTCAAAGCCGTATATAACATTGATTCTGCCACATTTAATATTATTTCCTGCCACATTTGACATGACCTTATTATTATTGACTTTTTTTTTATGTAAGTGAGTGACAAGACGGGCTAATTACGTGCCTGATGGTAAGCATCATGATTGCCCATATTATCAGACACAGTGCCACCCAGTGTTTTAAAATTCATAATTCTGCACGGCACTGCACTGCGCCTGTCACCCTGAGATATGAGTTGTTAAATCTCATCATGCCCAGTAATTTCGCTGGTAACATTGCCTTTCATACCGGAACACAGTAATTTTTGCAGATTACTGCTTGGCGGATGAATAACTGGCAAAGGTGTGGTACTTCCCCCTGCAATAGAGGCCTACCACTACACTCTCACTCTACAGAAATACGTGAATAGTCTCAAAAATTTACATATTCCCATTAAATAAAACGGGTAAGGACGAGTTCTAACAGAGATATTTGCTATATAAGTACACACCAAACATTGACTCAGTCTTTTGTGTAAAGACTCAAGATGTCGTGACTGATGTCGTTAATAATGCTTTAGAATCTAACGCAGTACCTAACCAATAAGTTACTATTACTACAAGAGAGAAAATACTTTATATATTTTAATACAAATACAAAATTCTTTATTGACAATAAATATCATGATTGCCCATATCAGACACAAGGTCCACCCAGTGTATTAAAATCAAAATTCTGCCTGTCACCCTGAGATATTAGTAGTTGAAACTCGTCAAGCCCAGTAATATCACAGGTAACATTGCCCTTTAGACCGGAACACAGTGATGTCTGCACATTACTGCTTGCCATCACAATTGAGAGAGAATAATCACAGTTCCTTACGAAAAATATACCTCGGGTTGGGCCATGCGTGCGTGGGTAACGTCTACACGCATACCTATCCTGATTTGACATTTAATTTCAAATGTAATATTTTTGTTATTATAGCGGTAATAACTTGAAATATTGTTAGTTACCGATGATATTATGTCACTATAGCCAGCAATAATAAGTAACGTTTGACGTTTCATCTTTAAAGCTTTGAGAGAGAAAGAAATAACTGCATAGACGTAATTCATACAATTTAAATAATCTTCGCCGTAAAACCATTATAAAATTAAATTAAATTACAATACGACTGTGTACGACTACGAATTACAATTTCACTGCCTCGGTGGCGTAGAGGGCGCATGCTCGACTGTCAATCAAGAGGTCCCGGGTTCGATCCCCAGGTCAGGCAGTGTTAAATATTGGATTTTTCCATTAGAAATTATCTCAATAACTGCCTGGAGTCTGGAACTGTGCCCGGTAGATGGCAATAGGCTCGCCCCCTATTACATGGGACCAATAACATACTGGCGAAATGTGGGTGTATCTACTATGGGACTGAGTCCTGGGTACACCCCAATGTATGTTATGTTATGTTACAATACGACTATTTGTGCCCCGAGGTTCCTCCGGCGTAGACATCGTTCCCGTGGGAATATCGAGATAAAAAAGTGCCTATTTGTTATTCCAGGGTCTAAAATCTACATACCAAATTTCAGCCCAATCGCTTCACGGTTTTGGGGTGAAAGAGTAACAAACATCCATCCATCCATCCATTCTCACAACTTTCGCATTTTATTAGTAGGATTTAAATTCATATGTAAATGGATTTAAATTAATAAAATCATGGGACTATTCTTAGATAAGTTTTGTCAATAAAAAATCTTTATGATTTTTTATTTAATAGTCGCTATTAAATATTTAAATATACAAAATTATAGAACTATTTTTAGATAAAAGCGTCATCATTTAATCAATATAAGAATCATTAACAATTATTAAATATCAAAAGAAAAATGTTATGGATCCATAGTACACAATTATAAAACAAGCAAAAAATAATAAGTGAAGTTATTATTAAGTGTTTGATCACCATAAAATTTGACATCTAAATTGGTTTGTAAACATCACAATCCTAATCCTAATACTATTATAAAGGCGAAAGTTTGTAAGTATGGATGTATGTATGGATGTTTGTTACTCTTTCACGCCAAAACTACTGAACCGATTGGGCTGAAATTTGGTACGTAAGTAGCTTAGACCCTGGAATAACACATAGGGTACTTTTTATCCCGATATTCCCACGGGAACGAAGACTACGCGGGTGAAACCGCGGGTCACAGCTAGTATCTCTATAAAAAGTAACGAATATAATCTATTCAAGGTACTGGAAATCAACAAAAAAATTAAATATAAAAATTCTATGATTTATTTCGGCCCGTGACGTGTGGTTCCCGGCTAGATAAAAGGGCCACCCCTTTCTCATCTGGCGGGAGCCGTGAGACCCACCCCAGAGGGACATATTCGGAGAGTGGGCAGCAGCGCTCTCCAGCACCAAGTATTCCAACTGCTGCCAAATGCTGTAGTTTATGGCGTTCTAGAGGCCTATTTTCAGCAGTGGACGTCTTCCGGCTGATGATGATGATGATTTTTTTGAGTCGTCTTTACGCATACGAATACAAATCACACAAATAGAATAAAACAAAAAATATTTTAAATACCTTTTGTAATTTATTTACTGTATTGGGGATAGGTAGTTAGTAAACGCGAGTATTCAAATCATAAGTCTGCACAAAAGATCAAGGCACCTAATTTGACCTTTCCATTTTCGAAAAGCCAGTAACTCATCTCCTTTTTTCTTTAAATCAATACTCATGACACAAATTCTTAGCCTAGCTGGGATTCGAACCCAAAACTGAGTTACTACCAACTTTGAAGCCAAAGACCATAATATTTTCGTTATTTTGCCGGAATTTACACGAAAAATCACATTTCAACTCTCGCATCACTTGCCAAGAGATTAATGTATCTTCGAAAACACTCAACACGTAATATTCCACCATTATAACACGTTAAACACTCGAAAATGCACCGATAATTGATAAAGAGACGGGAGCCAAACTGTACTCCTCGACTTCCCTCCAAAACTCCAATATTTTTCTTATCTGTTTCCCTCTTTCGTCCACAGATAATGTCAAGTCACTAACTACCCGTAAAATCAACAAAGATGGCGTCGCGCGACGCGGCCGTGGTCGTCGAGCGAGCTAACAAGCGTTATGGACAACTCACCGTGCTCAGTGATCTGGATATGAAGGTGGAACGAGGTATTATGTAAGTATCTACTGCTTGAACCTGGATTCAACCAAGCTTATGTCAGTCTATATGCTGAGGACTTATAGCCCTTCAAATCCACGAAGTAACGTGTGACAGTTCGTATTTATTGGCCGTGTTGAAAGGATTTATATATAAATTTAAGGGATTCCTCAGTTTGGCATACATTTTTTAGGCATAAAATTGTATGGCATAACGTTTTGCATAACGTTTATTAGCATATTATATATATATTCTTTGGCATAATAATACTGTAGCATAATGTACGACATATAGCATAAAAACCGACTTGTAACTAATAATATAACTTTACCAAACACGAGAAGACTTTTATGACAAAGAAGATTATGTGTAAATATTATTGCGTTTATAATCTTATGCTTTATAAAATTATGCTTCATTACTATTTTGCTAATAGTATTTATGACAATAAACATTATGGCAAAATATTTGTGCCTTATAATATAATGCGTAGTGATCAATAAGCTCATAGATTATGCTGAATGCTGTTATCCCAAAGTATATTATGACAATACATTTTATTTATTACGTTTCATTAGTAAACCTAAATTGACATAACATACTATCACGCCTTTTTTCCGGAGGGTTAGGCAGAGGTGTATCCAGGACTCAGTCCCATAGCAAGCACACTCACATTTCGCCAGTATGTTATTGAGCCCATGTAACAGAGAGGAAGCCTATTGCCATCGACCGGGCAGTTCCAGACTCCAAGCATTTATTGAGATAATTCCTAATGGAAAAATCCAATATTCAACATTGCCTGACCTGGGGATCAAATCCGGGACCTCCCAATCGGCTGTCGAGCTTGCTCCCACCACGCCATCGAGGCATTCACTTACAATACATCTTTTACATTGTACTGGAATTTGAGAATAATTTTAGTAGGATTTAGGATATTTTGGTATGTTAGTTAAAGATGCTGCGCATTGTGCTGACATTAATTCAAAAATCTGTTAGTGTTACATATCATCACACTATACCTACTGTGTAGGAATAAATAGACCTCTGCTCTAACTCCTTGGAGAAAAAAGGCGTTATGTTGAGGTAAGGGTAATATGGACCAAATTTTAATGAAACTCAAACTTCTCGGGTGGACCACAATGCAAGTAATAAAATGTTATGCAACATTGCTTCACTTTCCCACACTTGTGAACTTTCTACATGAAATAATAATTATTACAAATAACTGCTTACTTTGCTGTTTCTGTTTTACATACATACATTGTAGTGGTAGGCCTCTTTTGCAGGGGGTCGCCTGGGGAAGTACCACACCTTTGCCAGTTATTCATCCGCCAAGCAGTAATGTGCAAACATTACTGTGTTCCGGTATGAAGGGCAATGTTACCAGCGAAATTACTGGGCATGATGAGATTCAACAACTCATATCTCAGGGTGACAAGCGCAGTGCAGTGCCGCGCAGAATTTTGAATTTTAAAACACTGGGTGGCACTGTGTCTGATATGGGCAATCATGATGCTTACCATCAGGCACCTGATTTGCACGTCTTGTCACTCAATACCATAAAAAAAAAAAAAAAACAGTCACGCCTTGTTCCCTTTGGGGTAGGCAGAGACTATTTCATTCCACTTGCTACGATCCTGACATACAACTTTCGCTTCTTCCACTTTGATCACATTCTTCATGCATGCTCGTCGGTTGTTGGTACTTTTGACCTGGCCTTTCTTTTTTTTTTTCTTTTTGTTTAAATTTCTTATAAAGAGACTGCTGGTCAAACCTCACACACTCCACCAAAGATAATAAGATATGCGTAAGTACTACGTTATGGGGGACGCCTTGTATATCCCATAGACATATGATTGGATTTGCTAACATACCAGATGTTTAGTATATCCTAAATTCTTCTAAAATTATAATTCTTAAATTCCAGTACAATATATAAGCGGTCGTTGGCGTGCTCGGTGGTGGGCGCAAGCTCGACTACCGATCAAGAGGTCCCGGGTTTGCTCCCCTGGTCAGGCAGTGTTAAATATTGGAATAATTATGAATTATATCAATAATTGTCTGGAGTCTGGAACTGTGGACAGAAGATGGCAATAGGCTCACCCACTATTTCATGGGACCAATAACATACTGGTTAAATGTGGGTGTACTTACTATGGGACTGAGTCTTGGGTACATCTCTACCTAGCCCTTCGGGAAAAAAGTCGTGTATGTATGCATGTATGTTGTAAGTGATGCCATAGTTCATATCATGTGCAAACATTGAGTCGAACAATGGCGCGGGCCAGGTTATGCAGAGTCACTATATTATATCATATCTATGGCGAAAATATACTTCCCTGGCATCGTACCTGGCTTGAGTTGTTTGTTCCTACGTAACCAAACTATCACAATAATATTATTGCTACACCGCAAAACTATTCCAAAATGGTTTTATGATTCATTCATCATCCTTTTAAATAGGATCAAGACCATTGAGAAATACAAAACAAACTAACCATAGTGTTAATATAATTATATACTTATAGGTATAAAAGCTAAAATCGTGTTAAATACCAAAGACAATTATATTAGGAGTTAGACGGGTGACCTTTTACATTTGAAAAACATGAGGTTTAATTTTTTAGAAGACTAATATTTCATGTCATTTTAGGTATTCCTCGACTGCCTCGGTGGCGTAAAGGGCGCATGCTCGACTGCCAATCAAGAGGTCCCGGGTTCATCCCTAGGTCAGGCACTGTTAAAATATTGGATTTTTCCATTAGGAATCATCTCAATAACTGCCTGGAGTCTGGAACTGTGCCCGGTAGATGGCAATAGGCTCGCCCCCTATTACATGGGACCAATAACATACTGGCGAAATGTGGGTGTATCTACTGTGGGACTCAGTCCTGGGTACACCTCTGCCTACCCCTTCGGGAAAAAGGCGTGAATGTATGTTTTTAGCTATTTCTCAATCAAAATTTACATATTATAATAACAATATGAGGCAACTTCCTCACACGTTCATCTGGTCTCAAACTAGGCAAAGCCTGTACCATGGTAACCAGAAGACTGATATATACATACTTATATACGCTTATAACACCCAGACACAGATCAAACAGAGATGCTCATGCGCATAAATGTTTTACCTGGCTGGGGATGGAACCCGGGACCTCAGATGGCAGGGGCACTACAGGCTGAGCCAACTGGCCAGTCATAATGTGATACCTACCATTTAGACTTATTTTTCTTCCCGAAGTGATTAAAATTTAAAAATACACAAGCGATTAAATTTTTGAAGCAAAAAGCAAATCACTCAGACACATGCACTCACGACATATTCTTAGGCGCGACTGAAGTCACTTAACCCGCCAGTTGTGACCTATATGTCTGAGAGACCGGGTGATTAGGAAAAGTCGAATATCTTTTTTTTCCCGGCATCGAATTGAGTTGTCCTTTCGTGTTACCTTCCTGAATACGCGCCCCACGCCGTTAGTCCACCGCACAGGCGACGCGGGCGTCACGTCTTGGAGCTTAGGAGCCAATCCGGTGCGTGAAACCGGGGTTACAAATCATCATTATCAGATCATTATCAGAAATTTTGAGGGAAGGAGGTTACCCTTTTTTTGTTTATTATAATTCTTAGTGTCATATGGCTAAAAAGACTGATTTAACTATAAAAAATTATATTTATTACCAGATATGATATTTGAGAGTACACATTGTAAAAAACTAGGTACGTGATTTCTTGTGTTTCTTTTCGATAAATGTTAAGATTAAAAAACGAGATGTGATTTATGATAATATATCTTTGTTTTATTATTTTAAAAACATGTCATTTTGATATTTGACCAAGTGAAAGTAGCATGGGGTATCCTTATTAGGAAAATCATAGGTTGAAGAACCCGGTGCGTGAGACCGCACTCACAATAGATGTAAGTCAAATCACGTCACAAGTGTCGGGTTAATGTGATTTTGTCGGGGCGACAACATTTGGCAGGGCCCACGGGACGTGAGTCACACGTTGATTGTTCGGTCTTTTGACATAAGTCAAGTACATTATGCAAATTATGGTGGTAAATTAATGGTAGAGTTCGTTTGTAAGTGGTTCTCAAAGAGATCCTAAAAAGGATAAATAAGTGTTTAATTATATATTATAACTATATATATATACATAATAACAAGGTCGTTTATTGTAAATACGAGTTTTTTATTCCTTCCGATTTTCAACAACTTTTTTACGGAGCTTGTACAAGATGAGGTCTGGTTTATTTAATATTTATATTTTTCATCTTTTGATTAAATTGCTAATGAAATAAGAGATTGAAAATGATAAAGAAGCGGGAATTTGCAAGTATAATTAATAAATTATTATGTAAATACCTAGTTCGTCGCAGACTGGTATTTCCAAATTATTAGCCTTAGGACACTCCCCTTCTGGGGTGCCAGCGCAAGTCTGACCCCACGTATATTGGCGACGGCCCAAGCCGAGGTTCTTACCGTCTAGGTGCCCTTGTGCTAGTCACCCTTAAACTTTGGGTCGAGCGCCTCCTGCGCTCACCACTGCCCGGTAAAGCTATAGAGGCCATCGGAGGCCAACAGCATAGGTAATAAAAAAAAAAACTGAAGGCTCGAGTACACTAGGGGACAAACAGAGCGACATGTTGCGGAACATGTTGCTCGACAACTACGTGAATGTCTCGAGAGACAATGCCGTGGAACATTGACCCGTGCGCTCGCTCTCGGAGTGGGAGCAAGCAACATGTCCCGCTTCACGTAAAATGTTGCGCGTCATGTTGCGGGACCAAATGTCCCCTAGTGTATCCCAGGCTTTAGGCTTAGGTACATAGTTGTATTACTGAGTTTCGGTTAAACTTGTTCCTTCATTCAATAAATAATTTATAGTATAAAATATACTCAGGGTGACCGATGAACAAGCAAGCAAGGGCATAAATAACAAAGTGACTGACCTTTATGATGACCGGGCATTGGCACTAAACTTGATCGAAAAACGCCAATAAACAGCACGGCCAATAACAGGACAGAACAAGGATAAAATCCGGTTATATGGTGCCTTTTCAAAACATACCCGTGCTTACTTCGACTTTTATTGGTGATTTTTACTAGAGAAATACGTAGTTAAATACATACAAAGCATTGTACAAATGGTCGCGTCAGTTCACGTGTTTTTCGCGAAAATTGCATTTAGGACGAGGCCTTAGTACCTTTATGTAGGTTACCTGCCTTTTGTTATTGACCTTTTGTTAAAGAATCATTGATATAAGGAAAAGGGGAGATAGGGTACGTTCTCCCAGCGCTTACTCAACAACTGGCACGTGCTATTTGTCCGGTGTGCAGTTTGCACAGTGCAATAAAGATAGAAAGACGTACAGAGGTGCGACCGAGACAACAATATTATTCGCTAGTACGACCTTACTTTACTGACGTACGTGGACCTAATGAAACCTAGTTTGAGCTTGTCATTTTCGAGAAGCCAGTACCTCATCTCCCCTTTTCTATAAATCAATGCTAGGAATCCACCTCGGCTTCGCACGCCTAGCAAAGGGGAACTCTTAGCAGTTTGACACAATCCTATGGAAAAATCAAAAACAAATCGATATTTTGTATTCAACTGTTTCCTACGAATATTATACGAGTACTAAACCAATTTTATGCCTATTTTACATAATATATTTATATCATGAAGATGAAGTAAGCTGTCCGTGTTATTTGATTTTTGTTTATAAACCGGTGAACGGAAAATTATAAACTCATATTTTTTTTTGTAGTGAACGAACTAATCACGCGAGAAAGACTGAGATTTTTAGTTCACTATGAAAAATCCGTGAGTTTATAAGATAAACTAAAATGACAGAGACATATATCTGCTTACTTCACTATAAAAATATCAGGCTTTAAATATAATTAGGGAAAGGAATGGGTTTCTTATATTCGAAGGAAAAAGGGGAACATCGACTGGTAACATCGATTTGGTAAATTTTTGGTAATTTCCTTATGCATTGTTTTAATTTTATATATTTAAAGCACCTAGTCGGTATATTTCTATTCAACCTCTATAGCATTCATCTGGAAGAAAAGCAGCGTAAAATAAATCTGAAACATGCTAGATTTGTTTGATTTGCGCAATTTTAACCATTGTCCATTTTTCTGTCTACAGATACGGACTGCTAGGTCCCTCAGGCTGCGGCAAAACCACGCTACTTTCGTGCATAGTTGGCAGAAGGAAACTGGATGAAGGGAACGTGTGGGTGCTCGGCGGCACGCCTGGACAGAAAGGCAGCGGCGTCCCGGGGCCTAGGGTGGGGTATATGCCACAGGTAAGAAATACTAAGTAGTAGGTAGTTCGTCGCGAACTGAGAGCTCGCTACTGAGACTGAGAATTCAATAATGAAATCGTAATGACAACTTTAACTTTAATATTCATAAAAGCACATTTAGTAAAAGCTGAAATTATTGTAAGCGATCCACTAGTAAGAATAATTAATTATCAAACAAAACAATAGCGCGAGTTAATGACATCCGGAGCCACCTAGTGGATTTGAGCCGAGATAGAAATTTTTTCCTTCGGGAATAACGGTGGCAGAGCTAGTATCACGTCTTTTTCCGAAGAGGTAGGCAGAGATGTCAGAGGTGTACCCAAGATACCCACATTTCGCCGGTATGTTATTGGTCTCATGTACTAGGAGGCGAGTCTAGCACAGTTCCAGACCAAGCTGTCATTGGGATAATTCCTTATAGAAAAATCCAATGGTCACTTTTCCTGAACTGGAGCTCATGATTGGCAGTCGAGCTTTCGACCACTACGCCATCGAGGCAGTGCAAGCCATTGTTGAGGAGGAATCCGTAATAAAGAGTTTTGAGTTTGACTTTAAGATTTGAGGCTTTATATAAAATATTTGATATATTTTCAGGATATCGCTTTGGTAGGCGAATTCACAGTCCGTGATGCAGTATACTACTTCGCTCGAATCTACGGAATGAAGACTAAAGACATGGTCGAAAGATTCGAGTTCCTTAGCGATCTATTAGAGTTACCCAGTAGTGGGAAACTCATTAAGAATTGCTCTGGAGGTCAGCAGAGGAGGGTTTCCTTGGCTGCGGCGTTGGTACATGAACCGGAACTGCTCATTCTGGACGAGCCCACGGTTGGGCTGGACCCTGTGTTGAGAGAAAGGTATGTTAATTAATGAACCCATCATAGTTTGGTTCACTGCAAGTCGAGTTTCAAAACCTACCACAGTACTTCGCAAATTTAATCTTTAGAAAGATATAAAATTGAGGTGTCTGTTTGTAATTTAAATATGACAGGTTTTTACTAAATTCATAATAATACTAATATCATTTTTTTTCCTCGAAAACGCGTGAAGGTGTCAAGTTGAACTTGATATCAATAACTCGGGTCTAGGGTCCCTTGCTACTGTAAAGAAATGAAACTTCAAAGCCAACGCCAAAAGAAAGCCAAAGAAACGGCCATCTTATCGCACATCTGTGTCTGGGTGTTATAACCTTATATAAGTATGTACATCAGTCATCTGGTTACCATAGTACAGGCTCTGCCTAGTTTGGGACCAGGATGACCGTGTGTGGAAATTATCCCATATTATTATTTCCATTAATTTCTCAACGAACTCAAAACCTCTAGAGTAGTTCCCGTTGACCTAGCATCATGAAATTTTGGCAATTAGCGAGATCTTGTTTCACAAGTAAAGGAATAAATCCCAAAATCGTAAAATTTTCCAAAAAACTTTGTTGATTTCTAACATGTTTGCTGTATTACGTAGGTATTAGGTACCTACTGGAACCCTACTTTTATCAATAATTTAATTATTACTAGACAATATTTACTAGTTGTAAATCTAAAGGTAATGGGAAGTACCTTTCGGGATTAATTTCTGAAACCATCTGCAGAAGATGAGCTCAGAGACAGCCCCCGCTAAGTACAAGGAGTATTTAGGATGGATGGAAACTATTTGATTGGGCTATGGGTGTGGTTTTTAGACGAGTTCAATCATGCTTACAAATACATACAAACTAGATACACATACATTCAAATATACACGCCTGATTCTTGAATTGATTATGTTACTATCTAAACTCTATTTAAGATTTTTACTCGTAGGTGCCTATGTACTTATGTTAAAATAAAACTTATAATAAGTTTCCTAACTATAATGTACTCTAAGACATAGGGGAAGAGACTACCTTTTGCAAGACAGTTTTGTTAGCAAAAGGTAGAGAACCCAACATTTTTGAAACCTGTTTTTACCACTATATAATTTTGTCAAACTCAAACTCAAACAGATTTATTCAAATAGGTCATAATCTGACACTTTTGCTCGTCAATGAAGATAAACAGTACTGAGTCTACCGTGCGTTTGGAAATATACCTTTTCAAGAAGAACGCACAAGAAACTTGTATTTTGTATTTATATTACGGTGGTAAATAATATTACTACAATAGATTTCTCATAAAACACAATATAAATTATCTATATGTAGATGACATTAACAGACCATAAAGACGTAGGTTCGTTAAAGATTCATTAAAGACGTCTCTATAATATTTAATTTATAACAACATTAAATACAAATGGTAATATATTTTATTAGATAAACTCTAGGTTAGTTAAATTGGTAAATCACACACAAAGAATCTTGGAAATAATTGGCTGCCTTGTCGCTAAGAGCTATCTCTACCAGACAACCGCGCAGGTGGAGTAGAGAGGGTACTGTAACATTCATAATAACATTTGGGGGTGAGAGTATGTTACTTATATTAGCTATATATAAGCTATAATTAATTATATTAGCGGGTATCCACTTGAGGCAGCCTTGGCCCGAGCGCTCGTCTCGAGGTACGGTCTTCACTTGCGCCGCCTCAGATCGAAGCTGAACAGACCTGGGGTGGTATTACGAACATGCAATCGCGTATCCACAGCAGTAAATTTTGCTTTCAAACGTCATTTTTTGTATGCCGTTTGACAGCAGAAATTTAGCAATTTAAACACTTTCCACACTTCTATTGCGTCCGTAATAAGGGGGCCGGCTTAACAATGAATTGAGTATTTGATTTTTTTTTTTTTTTTGCATAAATGGCAAGATCATAATATTATATGATTCGTAAGATATTTTTTTATTTTTTATTCCCTATACTTAATAACAAAATTTAATATTTTTAAAGTAAATAAAGGCTATTTTATTTTATTTTATTTATTTTATAATAACAAAATTATATCAAATTAAAAAAATCATTTTTAATCCAGCACCGAAGACACGCCGATAGTACCCGAACGAGCTCGTGACCTGTAGTGACGTCACAATGTGATAAAGTACCATACATAACTATAATAACATTACTACGTCACAAAATTGGCGATCGATCGTACGTTCGTAATCATGTCTCATAATGGAATTTATCAATTTTGAATCGCTTGCAATTGATTAAAAATGTATATTTTAAAAGTGATTTTTAAATCAGATAATCATAATTGATCATAATTTTCATTAAACTTTCGAAATAAATAAAAAATAGGTATTTTTACAAATACTCAATTCTACAAGGCTTGAACCAGACTCAAAATATCCAAAAGTTTTGTTTTATCATTGTTACGTGTGCTTGCTGATGCGTAACGTTGCCTCATGGACATATCGAAATAAATGAAATTATTTAACAAACTGTGTTTATGTATAGGTTGATTCATACATTTTTATAATGCAATTTGAAATAGAAAGAATATGATAGGTGTTATTTTACAGCAATTTTTTTATACAACTGCCAGATAGATATATAAGGTACTTAAATAAGGAAAAGTGAGGAGTTGATTGAGGAAAAAGTATATAGAAATGTATGACGTCATAGGATGAACTGCGACAGCCATTTCCCATTTTCAAATAACAAAATCTACCTAGTCATAATTCACGGAAAAAACCTGAACTATCAGGAAAAAAAAGAGCTACCTACTTACTATGTAGATACTATATACACTATGCCGTAAAAAAGTTAATAATAATATGAAAAATGCCATTTATGTTGTTAACAGTACCTCATTTAGATTTTGGAGGACAGGCGGAATTAAAATTATACCTAGTAATTAAATTTGGAGGAGGCAGGTATTGTT
Source organism: Hemistola chrysoprasaria (assembly GCA_947063395.1). NCBI lineage: Eukaryota > Metazoa > Arthropoda > Insecta > Lepidoptera > Geometridae > Hemistola > Hemistola chrysoprasaria. The sequence goes on along the minus strand of OX346730.1, from coordinate 7,696,603 downwards.
TTTTGGAAGAAAAAAATTATTTAGGTTATTATATAGATAACAGAAAAATGTTTTATTTATACACAATAGTTACTATTTAGGAGAATTGACAAAGGCTTTATAAACGTATCATTTTATTTTAATATCTAAAAATCTCAGTACATCAACCATTTGAAAAGGAAAAAATTCTGAAAAGGAAATTGATATCGCGCATTTGCTACCATAGCGTGCTATCTCAGAAAATAGCATTTTATAAATCTACTCGAAAATTTATATTTTTTGAGTAATATATAATTATATTCTATGGAAATTGTTTTTTCAAAGTTATGTTTTTTTAGATGACGTGATCTTGCCTCTATGCAATGGAGGTCATTATAATAATATGTGTAACCATCAAGAGGAAATAGTGTTATATTAAAACCTAGATAACTATTGTCCCTTATCCTACTTGCTACTGTCTGCAATTCTATTGTAATTGCATTGCTTATTTCAGTGTCCCGGTCAGCCATTGTTACAAAACTAATAATATTATCGTAGATAGATACTTGCGTTGGCTAAGTGCTTTGACTGTAATATACTTGATAGCAGTACCTAAGTATAGTAAAATTGAAGTTTACGCAAGCGTCCGTGGCCCAGAGAATCCTTGGGTTAAAGTCTACATGTGAGATTCGTCTCACATGTAGAGTGGACTTCTGATGAATGGCAAATGCTACACGATCAGACTGCAGATTCCTTGGATCGACAATAAAAAAGAACTAGTATTTGTGTGAGTATCCATAGAGGGGTACTGATTCCTACACTTATGTATGGTAGTAAATGTTGGGTCTGGCAGAAGAAGCATGAAAGTAAGATTAATGCTGTGGAGATGAGAAGCCTGAGAAGCATGACTGGAGTGACATTGATGGACAAAATGAGGAATAGTACGATAAGGGAACGCTGTGGCGTGTTAGAAGATGTAGTGACAAAGATAGAAAAAGGAATGCTGAGGTGGTTCGGGCATGTGGAGAGGATGGATGAAAGAAGATTAACAAAAGAGATTTATAAGGCTAGTGTGTATGGTCAAGTTGGTAGGGGTCGACCTAGGCGTACTTTTCATGAACAAATTGATGTTGTTATTAGGAAAGGCCAAGTCAAAAGTAAACCGACGAGCATGTATGAAAAATGTCATGAAAGTGAACGAAGCGAAAGTTGTATGTCAGGATCGTAGCAAGTGGAGGGAAATAGTCTCTGCCTACCCCACCGGGAACAAGGCGTGACTGTATGTATGTATGTAGTATTTGTAGTCTGTGACATTTATGTTCTGTAAAATGACTTTGCGTTTTTCAACTGTTTTCTGTTTTGTAAAATTGTTAACTTTAGAGGAAATAATAAAATGATTGCTATTTAGTTTACAACAAAATGTTTATTAATTAGTTCCACAAAGTAGGACCTCAACAACTTTTAGCCTTGGTGCTATCGAGTTTCAGATGGCACATTGAACTGTAGAGTTCAGTTGTTTGGTCTTGTAGGAATCTTAGCGACCTGAAACTATAACAATACTGGTTGGCTACATCACCTATATGAATTGACTTGAGCAGTGTTATAGGGAAACCCCATTCTGTTATAGTAAAAATTTAAATTATTATTATTAAATCTGTGAAGAAAGTGAAAAGCTAGCATGCTGCCATATTGTAAGGGAAATGGATTAGTCCCGTTTTGTTATAAAATCTTGAAATACGCTAACCTATAACTAATTCACTGCCTCAATAGCATATGCCATTGCGGATAATGAGGTTCCTGGGTTCGATCCCCAGGTCAGGCAAACAGTGTTATTGGATTTTTTGTATAAGAAATTATCTTAATGACAGCCTGGAGTTTGGAACTGTGCTCGATAGATGTCGCTCCCTTTTTACTTTAAAACATAATTGGCGTAGTGTGGGTGTGCTTACTAAGTGGCTGGGTCTTGGGTAAACCTCTGCCTACCCGAGGGGGAAAAACCTACCCCTCGAAAAAAAGGTGTGATGTGATGTGGTTGAGGAATTTTACACCTTATTTTATAAGTCACGCTATAAACATGAACGTTTTGTACATAAAGATAATCCTCAACAAATAACTACACAGATTAATGAACTAAATACACAAACATCATCACACTAATACGTTAATGTTCAAAGCTTGAGTACTGTTGTGTTAATATATTGTGTAAATAAAAAAACAATCGACTCTCTTGCGCAACAATCGCGTGTTCATTTGCTAAGATAATAATTAACATCTGCTACTCATGTCCATAGGTACTTTGTAATTATTATTCCTACTCACAAGACCTTGGACTTTCTGCATTTTACTGAAAAAGTTCCATTTATATTGAAACTAGCCGTGCCGTGTCGTTTCATCCGCGTTGACATCGTTCCCGTGGGAATAACGAGGAAAAGTATTTATTCCAATTATTCATAATATTAAAATTTGAGATAGTAGTTAGTAGGCTAATAATAAGAGCCGTGGCGCAGAACAGATTATAATAATACGTATAGAATGGACACTGTCATCCGCCCATCAATCAGGCCTTCCTCACCCCGTGGGCGAGATCGAAATCGGAATTGAGTCGAGAGTCCGGGGTGTAGCCGTGGAGTGGAGTGGCATAACCCATAATAATAATAAAGTAGGACTGCCTAGGTTAGCTCGAATACACGAACCAAAACGTGTATAACTTCAAACATCGCCTTATGAACCAATCAAAACCGGTTTTTTCGCAAAATCTTTGGTAGGTTTGTACTAGTGTGCACTAACTAAATACTCATATCTACTAATTGAGTGACATGATATAGATTAGATTAGTACCTTAACAATGAATTATGTTGTTCAATCTCTTTATCCTTTTCCCGCAAAATTTCAAAGAGTTTATAAATTAACATTGAAATTACCATATACCCTAATGTAATCATATAATATCAACATAGGTAAGGTGCATTAAGTAAATTAAGTTACGTAGTGTTTGAGCATAGTTTCCCATATCCACATATCAGAATATCAGTTACATAACCGTGGAAAAATTCTCATTGAAACGATGTTAATGTACGATTGTTTCGTTTTTCAGAATATGGGAGTTTCTCTCGGGGCAGGCGCGGAAAGGGACCACAGTCATCATCACCACGCATTATATCGACGAGACAAAACAAGCACATAAGGTGAGAAAATGCATATTTCTTTGTTCAAAGTAAGATTTGCGATTGTTACTTATTAAATTCAATTACTTTTAACTGAATTTGTAATGTATTTACTTGCTATTTATTATTGACGTTTAAAACACTACAGTGTTCGTGGTGAAATGAAAGACTACATGACATTTTTATTATCTTAAAAGCAAGGTTTGGCAAATTATTAAATCTTCTGGTAAAAATATTTAAATCAAAACATTCTCGGTGTGCGCAGAAATCGTTTATAGAATCCGGAGGCCGTAAAGGTTTTTGCGAAGCTTTAGATTTAATTATTTTATAACAGGTTCTCAGGCTATTGGAACTTTCCATACTCGATTGAAATTGAAATGTTTTTACTTTTTTATTCCATATAATGCATAACATCTTTAAAAATAGGTACACTAGTAGTGAGTAAAAAATGATTTCCCGAATTTCCTCCGAAACCTCTGGTTACCGTGGACTTATTCTAGTCAATATTATTTTATAGTTACTCGTAATAATATGTAAATAACGTATCTGTTTATATTTAAACAGAAAAATATGAATAACATAGGTGTACTCACTTAATAATATTTAGTTAGTGTATTGTCACAAAAATACCTTGTTTTGAGTAAAATTATTCATAGTTCATTTGAACTATGAATAATTTTACTCCTTAAATTGTTCAATATAGTTAAAAACTGTATTAAATTTATTTTTATAAATGTATTAAATTAAAAACAAACATTTTCCATCTCGTAAATACAATTATAGGTAGGTAGGTATATATTTATTTCAGTTTTACAAAAAATTTAATTTGTTCTAATCTAAATCTGATTTTCTTGAAAATTTTCTTTCAAAAATATGTAGTTACTGAAGTAGGTAAGTAAACAGTGTTATCGGTAATCAATAAGCAGTTAATATATAAAACACGAAAATTTACCTATTACTTAGAAACGGCCTTGAAAAAATCACCACTTTGCGACTACATAGCGTTACAATATCTTTCTCAATTTCAGTCACGGTGGTTAGGTTTGTCATGAGTGTATATTATGTATTTAAGCGTAATCAGATCGGTACAAAATAATTGCGAATGAGTAATAGACCTACCTTATTTAATGCATTTCTATAATAGACAAATTACAACTTTTTTTATATTGACTTAAAATACTTAGGTACTTATTTGAATCTTTACCTAGGTACCTATTCCTACTTATTATGTGATAAGTAACAGATCAAACATTTGTGTGCACGAGCCCTATTTTATCAATATGCCTGGATGTATAAACTTATATATAACTTATATATAAGTATGTACGTTTATCAGTAATCTGGTTATTATAAAACTAGCTTTCAACCTAGTTTGGGACCAGAAGACCGTGTGATTCTTGTCCAATAAAAAAAAATAACCCACCGTTCTGTGTGCTAGTTTTTAACCTAGCTAATACAGTAACTGCAATAAACATTACCCAACAGATCGGCCTTCTGAGAGACGGGCAGTTGTTGGCCGAAGACTCGCCAGAACAAATCCTAAGTGATTTCAATTGCAACACCCTTGAAGATGCCTTCCTAAAGCTAGCGTTAAGACAAGACGAGTTACCTATCAGGCCTCGACGGACAAGTAAGTTTTATTTTTAATCATCATCATCTCTTTGGCTTTGCCAATACTCGCCACAGTTGGCAGGAGATTGGCGAGCGCAGTTCGATGGTTTTACACAGAGGACACTGCTGCTCTTCCTCTGTATCTGATAACCCTCAGCCGGCTCTTACGGCAACCACGGGAGAGAGGGTGAAGTACTATTCTAAAGCCGGTTTTTTTCTAATAATAATTTGAATGTATACACTAACAGAACGGGTTTTACCTACAATTCGAGTCAATTTATGGTTTATGTGGACAACCAATATTGTCAGAATTTCAGGTTGCCAAGATTCCTACAAGGCATCCGACATTAACTAACGACTGCCCCTTATATATCTTATGGGAAACAACCAGACCCTAAAAAGTAAAGTTTAACGTGCTATCCGAAAAACATGTAGCGCCCAGGTGAAAAGTCCACATGTGAGATTCGAACCAGCGACTATGATTTGAAGCTGGGCATATATTTCTGCTAGGCTTCATTTGATGATAATATTATATAGGAAATAATCACGTGTTCTTTTAAACATAACTAACAAAATATTTATTGATAATTGTATCTACCAATTAAGTAATGTTTATGGTTATGGCGGTACAATGAACCGATCGTTTTAAAGCCTTTAATTTTAGTCAAAAACACGTTATAATGTTATAAAAAAACGATCCTTTTTTTGCACATTTCGAAAATTGCCTAAGGTTTGTTAGAAATTGGTTTTGAAAACACTAGGTATCTATGATAATAAAACTTATTATTTTTATAAGAACAAAAATATTATACAAGATAAATTACATATTTTATTAAATACTAGGGTAAGAACAGCATTTTACCACCATTTATAACAAAACTTTGACGCCCCTTTTGGACCTCTTAGAATGTGAATTTTCAAAAATCCTTTCTTAGCACACGTGCGGATAACGAAAACGTTTCAAGTCTCTAGTATGAGTGGTTTGGGCTCTGCGTTATCAGTCAGTGAGACATTTAGGCAACATTTTCTTCTTCGTTCGTACATTTAAAGTAAAGAGCATTTTTTTTTTCAGCGTTACCATCATCATCTCCAGATGTTATTCCAACGAGCACAATCAATAATTCAAACGATAATCGATACGAGTCAAGAGAAGAATTTAATGTAGTTACCAGTAGTACAGATGTAAGTATCTATAAAAAAAATCTACCTCACTAAATAAAAACAATATTATTTTAAGTTATTATCCTTTAGTAATAAAGGCACGACACGTTCATTCTTATACGTTCTTTTTTTTTAGATTTTAACAAAGAAAGATACATCAAAAGATAGCAAAAAATTGTCCAAGTCAAGATACAAAGCGGTATTTATAAAAAGTATACAACAGTTCTCCAGACATCCTGGGTAAGTTGAACATATTTTGCTTTAAAATAATTTTTAATACTCATTAAAAATAATACTCTTCGACTTCATATCAAAGTCATTTTATTAGAATAAATTGAAAAATATTTTTAGAAAGTAGCGACAAAGCAAGAAGTATGTTTTTATAGAAATTTAAACATTATCTTAACAGAATACAGGACTTCTTAGCAGTTTGACACAATCTATGGAAAATTTACGAAATCGATGTTTTGTATTCCCGTGTTTCCTTCGAGAATAATTGATTTTATCCATAAATTTATATCTTGAAAATTAGGAGATGAATTAGGTGCCTATTAATGTCCTTGTTATTTATTTTTGTTTTTTAACTCTTCATTTATTTCTAGTGAACGTCTAATTACGCGAGTTATACTGGGACAGTTTTTCATGTTTTTATAGGGTCATCATACTTTATTTAACAATGAGTTTGTAGAAAAATGAAAACGACAGGGACATGCTCACTGAACACCTAGATTTTATAAAAAAAAAACCATTGCTCTGACGCAGTTATCTAATACGTTTGTATGGAAAATTCACCCCTCATGTGACGTCTTAAGTTTTTGCAAAAAGAAATATTTTTTTTCTATCAGAAATATACAATATACATTATACATTATGTATTTCTTTTATTCCAGAGGTTTAATATTCTCGATTCTCTTCCCTATTATACAAGTGGTAGCATTTTTCTCGGCAATCGGACACGACCCCACGGACCTGCATTTAGCTGTAGTCAACGATGAAGCGTCTTATTCTCCACGTACGTTGCTAATCACTTTTATATCTAAATAAGTTGGTTAGTAGACTGCCTCGGTGGCGTAGAGGGCGCATGCTCGACTGCCAATCAAGAGGTCCCGAGTTCGATCCCCAGGTCAGGCATAGTGTTAAATATTGGATTTTTCCATTAGGAATTATCTCAATAACTGCCTGGAGTCTGGAACTGTGCCCGTTAGATGGCAATAGGCTCGCCACCTATTACATGGGACCAATAACATACTGGCGAAATGTGGGTGTATCTACATGGGCCTCAATCCTGGGTACACCTCTGCCTACCCCTTCGGGAAAAAGGCGTGAATGTATGTATGTTATGTTTAAGTTGGTTAGTTAATATAACGCTGTTTTCTGAACTATAGGTCTGAAGGTCTCAAGTTCAAGCCCAGATCAATGTGTGTGCATGAGTGTCTGTTTGATCTGTGTCTTGTCAATAATATTATATGCGTTGTGGACTAATCACTTGTTTACTTGAATGTCAGTGCATATAATCATCCGCCAAGCAGTAATGTGCAAACATTGCTGTGTTCCGGTCTGAAGGGAAGAACAGCTTATATCTCTGGGTGACAGGCGCAGTGCAGTGCCGCGCAGAATTTTGAATTTTAAAACACTGGGTCGGCACCTGATTTGCTCGACTTGTCACTATCGTAAAAAAAGCATTGTAATCGCCCTCTGCCGCACAAACGGGGCACTTAACACAGGACACAGGAACAAATAAAACCCAAAAAAATACCATTACTTCATTGTTGTTCAAATGGGTCGATACGCTTTTCACAATAATAATAATATCTTTTGTGATAACTTTTAATCCTATCCTACTTCCTACTTAATATTATACCTATATGTGAAAGTTAGTGAGCATGGATGGATGTTTATTACTCTTTCACATCAAAACTACTGAACCGATCGGGCTGGAATTCGGCATGTAGATAGTTTAGACCCTACAATAACACATTATAGGTACCATCACGATATTCCTATGGGAACGAAAACTACGCGGATGAAACCGCGGGGCACAGATAGTATCTTTATATTTACATAACTATAATTATGTCCTTGAGTTTTATTTATTCACCTAACCTAAGTTATCTATGTGTTATAATATTATTTATTATTTCAGTTGGTGTAGATATATGCAGAAATCATAGTTTACATTTCACGACTCTTCAAGAAGACGAAACATGTGACTTCTATATGCTCAGCTGTTGGTTCGTCGAAGAAATGACGAAAAAAAACTTGTTTCAGGTAATAAATAATAACTACCTACCTATTAAATAGTTTTAGAATTTTTTTTTGTTTTTATGAGAGTGATTAATTAGACGAGCAAATCAGGTGCCTGATGGTAAGCATGATGATTGCCCATATCAGACACAGTGCCACCCAGTGTTTTAAAATTCAAAATTCTGCGCGGCACTGCACTGCGCCTGTCACCCTGAAATATGAGTTGTTGAATCTCATCATGCCCAGTAATTTCGCTGGTAACATTGCCCTTCAGCCCGGAACACAGTAATGTTTGCACATTACTGCTTGACGGATGAATAACTGGCAAAGGTGTGGTACTTTCCCAGGCGGCCCCCTGCAAAAGAGGCCTACCACCACAAAAATAATACACTACAAGAATAGAATAGAATACTCTTTATTATCACCAAAATAACATAATACATATTAAAATAAAATAATAGGGGATGGGAAAAGGTACACATTTTATTTCTTTTAAGAAATAAAATGTGTACCTTTTCCCATCCCCTACTCATCCTATCTTTCCCCTATCCGTCCATACTGGTTGCCTGGAAGAGATCACTTAAAGCGATAAGACCGGCCATTGTCAACCCAGAATTAAGTTTATATTAAACAAGATCTTATTTAATAAAATATACATATTTATGTATACTCATACATAATATATACCTAATATAAATAACATAATATATATCGCATAAGATAAATATAAAAAACTATAATGCATACACACTGTAAGTATTGAATATATGACCATAATTTTTAACCATTATTTTGGCTTAAAACTAAGTTTTTACAATATTCCTATAAGCATTAATAAATATTATATAAATTAATATAAAACATTGTAAAAAAACTTATCCTAGAAGTGCACAAGCCCTTCAAAAACACGTATTAAACAAAGATCCTAAAAACAGCTAGCAAGGTCGATTTTTTTTAAGTTTTCAACTATCCGGTGTTTTGCAATCGTCCTAGATTTTTCGCAATGATTAGGTTCTTCCGATGATCCTACGACATAGACATGATGTTACAGGACCTATACAACACGTCGGATGAAGCGAAAGCAGCAGTGACTCGCGGCGACGTGTATGGAGCGATACAGTTCAAGAGGAACTTCAGCCAAGCGATGGCTCGCAGGATCGCCGAGGGAGAGGTCGAAGATGACATCCTGGAACAGAGCTCTGTTAGCATATGGCTGGATATGACTAGTGAGTAGACAATCGTTAGGGTTTCTTGCTGCTGTAAAAAAATCTAACTTCTACTATGGGACTGAGTCCTGGGTACACCTCTGCCTACCCCTTCGGGAAAAAGGCGTGAATGTATGTTTTTTATATGTTATGTACGTCATCGCAATCAAAAGATACGGCCATTTTACCGCACATTTCCAAACTTCACGCAACGGGCTAAAAACCTCTGGGGTACGTCCCGTTGGTCCAGCATCATGAAGTTTGGCAAGAAGTCAGATCTTATTAACAAGTACCAACCTAACAAGTACCACATGTTTGCGATATAAGTAGGTATGGAACCCTACACTAGGCATATATACAAAGGTATCCATCCCTTAACAATTTATTTTATTCCAGACCATCAAATATCCTACTTCGTGAAGGGCACGTTACTCAAAGCATACGAAAGTTTTACGAAACGAATAATGACGTCATGCGGAAGACCCGAGGATCTTGTACAGGTAACATATATTTCATATTTACCTACTGTTACCTACATATATGTATATATAAATACAATGAATTAAGTATAAACTTTAAAAAAATATATAATAGTATTATCAACGTATTATTTTTGTTTTATATACCTAATATATTCATCATTATATCACGACTTAGTTAAAATTTTATTGTTCATTGAAATCTCATTAAACAACATTTAATTTTATTGTAATTAATAAAAAATCGTTGTTCTTTTTAAATTATATAATAGGTATACTTAATAAATACTGCATCTTTCTGTAGCATCACCTTGTTATTGAAATATACAATAAGTCATTAATTATTTTAATTTTAATATAAATGGATAATAACCAATATAATATAGTAATCATCTTTATTATATAGGTACAAAAAATCTAGTCTCCTGCATGTATCATATTTTAATTTAATTATATATACCTAAGGCAAAATACTTATTATTTTTTAAATAATATTTATTATACTGTGATATTTTTAATTAGATATAAAATGCTTGTAATTATATATTTTATTATTTGTATAATACACCTAGTTTCAGAAACGAGTATCGCACTGTATATACACACGAAGGTAATATCTATTCAAACATTCACTATACTTATTATATATATTAAATTTAATTTATTCAATTCAAAGAAATATTAAAAAGTAACACACAAAACACTATTTATAAAACTCACTACCTACACTATTTATATTTTATATACAAAACCTTACTTATTAAATTAAATCTATTAAACCCTTGGAGGAAGGGTAGGTGGCCAGAATGCTGGCGGCATTGCCCCGTTGGATGCAGATGATTAAATTTAATTATATATGAATTAGCTGTACCTGTTTGCATAGCACTTTATATTATTTTATAGTCTTTACACTGACTTTATGAATAATCATTTTTAGATTTACTACCCTTTCGCATTTAGCGTGCGATTTGGAAGAGCCATATATTATATTTCTAGCTGTTGTGCCCCGCGTTGTCTTCGTTCCCGAGGGAATATAGGGATAAAAAGTACCCTATGTGTTATTCCAGGGACTGAGCTACCTACATATCGAATTTCAACCCAATCGGTTCAGTAGTTTTGGCGTGAAAGAGTATCAAACATCCTAACAAACTTTCGCATTTATAAGTAGTAGGATAGTAGGATTAGTTGGATAATTAATTAATCTAAAATCAGGCTCCGGGTGTAGAACTTAGCTAACTACGGTCCCATAAAAGGAATCATTTATTTTTGTCAGTCTTCTAAAAAATCCTTCCAAAGATCTTGGTTACCAAAAGAAATACGGCTTCGACGAGGCCGGCCTACAAATAAACCCGCTCCCCATTTCCGCTGGTCCCCAATGGGAACAACTGGGAATTTAAAAAGTTTTCCCAAATGTCCCCATTACTGACAAGTGGGACAACTTTAAAAAAAATCCCGTTGTCTCCAGTGGGGAAGAAGGAAGTGGGGATGAACTGACAACTAAGAAGTTGTCAGTTTATCGGTAGGCATATAGGTGGTTTTGCTAGACTTTTTGTCTCCCGGCGGAACTTGTTTGCCCAGCTGTTATTCTTTCCTACTGGGGACAACTGGGATTTTTTTTAAAGTTGCCTTTAAAGTTTTGAAAAGCTAAGGACGAAGGAGTGGGGACCAGCGGGAATGACCCACATAAATGTGAGGCTGAGGTGGCACAAGAAAAATATATCTATATTATGTGGAAAGGATTGGAGGTCTTTACTCAGCAGTGGGACAGTACTGACTAAAAAAATAAAAAAAGGTCTTTGCTGATCTAATTTGCATGGAAAGCTTACTTTCGCGAATCTTGCTAAATGCACTCTTTTACATGTTGTTCGGTCTACCTTTTTATTGTATCTTGAAAACAAGTAAGGGCTTAAGTTCATAGACGTATCAACCGCCTATATTCTATCTACCACCGCAGTAGAAATGAAGACCCTAACGTTCGCAGGCTACGGCATCTAATGTTCTGAACAAAGTGTAATATTATTACTATATTATGACAGCTTCCCATCCACGTCCAAGAGCCAATCTATGGCGAACGAGAGGCGCAGATGACTACCTATATGGCACCTGGAATACTTATCACGTGAGTTGTTTTGTACATCCCTATAGTTCCTAGTTGCTAACACCTTTGAATAAGGCTCAAACCCACCGCGGCGCACGGAGAGACTACCGCACGTGCGTCAAGTTTCGTTTTGCAATAAAATGTATGTTATTGTATCCACTGCAACCCACGGACACGTATTACCGTCATCGGTACACACGAGGCTTTGCTCGAATATGGTGCTCGCGTAACTCAACGCTGTCAACGCCATGCACGCTGTGCACGCGGTACATGGGTATGTATAGCGTGTCCTGTAGTAGAAACATAGACCCACGTTGTCAACAAATGAACCACGCAGCTAAAATGCGCCGCGTGTCCGTGCTAAAGAATGGTAAGTATTACTACCCGTGCACAGCAAACCATTCCACCATTCTTTACCATTCTTTAGCAATGGTAAGTATTACTACCCGTAATACTTACCATTTCTTTATGTAGAAAAGATAAGCCTGTGCAAAAGATAAGCCTTAACATCAAATGTTTGCAATGTAGGTAGATAACTAATCCTTCCACATGCCTGCAGGATAATATTCTTCCTCCCGTCCGTGGTGACGTCCACTCTGTTGATAACGGACCGGCTGGAAGGCGTGTGGGAGCGGAGCGCGGTCGCCGGCGTCAAGCCTAAGGAGATGCTCAACGTTCACATCACCATGCAGTCTGCTATTATTGTCATGCAGGTAAACATTTACCTACTACAGGGCGGTAGCCAGGGATGAGCATTTCAGGGCAATAGATACCTTAAAATAGGTATAATTTTTTTATAGCTATAACAATGAAGGCATGAGCGCGATGAAATTTGTATAGTTATAAATTATACCTGACAATGAAAGCGTGAGCTTGCTGCGACTGCTATGAAAATTTTATGGTTAACTATGCATGCGGCGAAACCTTTTTATATTTTTACACGGCTCCTGAGCATTACGCCGTAGTGTAACCGGCTTTAGAATAGTGCTCCACCCTCTCTACCCGTGGTTAACAGATCCCGAGGACGGGCAGCAGCGTCCTTTGCAAAAAAAAAAACAGCAAACTGCGCTCGACAACCCGCCTGCCAAGCGTGTCGAGTATTGGCAAAACCCCCCTTTATGGGGGAGGCCTATGTTCAGTAGTGGATTACAAATGGCTGAGATGATGATGAAGCATTTCGAGGGGTATTTCAACCTACGATCATGAGATAACCTTAGTTAAAATATCACATCGGTTTCAACCTATTTATTGTCCTCATTTAAGATGCTTAATTTACCTAAACTATAGCTTAGTTCTTCGCCACGTCTCTTACCAGCTAAATTCCCTTCATTCCAGACAGTAGAAATGATGGCCCTAGCGTTCGCAGGCTACGGCATCCCTTCCAAAGGAAGCCCCATTCTAATAGCAATACTACTCTGCCTACAAGGGCTGTCTGGCATGTGCTACGGATTCCTTCTGTCGGTCTACTGTTCCAGTCATACTATGTCGTTCTTTGTATCTACTGGGAGCTTCTATCCTATGATTTTGTTGTGTGGTAAGTTTTATATTTATTTACTAATTTTGTCCCGCGTTCGCACCCGCTGATAACCCTGTTATATATGGGTTCAAACTCTTACCTCACGGTACCTCAATTGAGAGAGTGCCGCCACACGGAATGGTGGGGAAGATCACGGGGACGGAAGACCCCATAAGGGGTTTTGCCAACTCTGAAACTCGCCACGCTTGGCAGACGGGTTGGCGAGCGCAGTTCGATGGTTTGTTGCAGAGGACGCTGCTACCCGTCCTATGGTCTGATAACCCTTAGCCGGCTCCTACGGCAAAAAGGCATAGGTTTACCAGGAGGGTGTCACCTCCTGGGTAGGGTTTGGCAAATGGTTGCCGCTCTAAATGTATGAGCGCAAATATAAAGCATTTGCTGTATGCTGCGGCCTGGCTTTAAGTATCACCACAGGACGGATAATACTATGTATATTAAACTGTCATCCGCCCACCGGTAAGGCCTTCCTCACCCCGCGAGCGAGATTGAGCTCTCCACGAGCCCTGGTTCTATGGATAATCACCTCACGCACGTTTTGAACGTATACAAAACGCCATGTGTGCAATGTGTGTGTAATAGCTAGTTATAGCGCGGCTTTTGTATGAGATTGAGTCGAGTGTCCGGGGTGTGCTATAACAGATTTTCGTAACATTATATATAGGTAGATTTCTACCGTTATTCACGTCTTTTAGCCGTTATTAGTATTGTGTCCTATGTAGTCTCTTAATTAACTTATTTTTCTAATTTTCAGGTATACTATGGCCCTTAGAAGGAATGCCGACTGGCCTCCGCCTCATCGCCTTAGCCCTTCCATTCACAATACCAGCCAAGTCCCTTCGAGATATCTTAGAAAAGGGCTACACCATTTCAGACCCAGGCGTTTATAACGGTTTCCTTGTTACATTTGCGTGGATCATCTTAACTTTATCTTTAGTCTTTCTAAGACTTAAGTTTAGGAAAAGCTAATTGGTGTATATTTAGTTTTAAGATATTTTGGTATGAATTAATTCAGGGATGAATGTGTGTCACTAATATTATAATGATATTGTGGTTTTATAGAAAGCGTACGAGTTTATGGCAAGCATGAGTTTATAGCAAGCATTAGCATGTAATTTAGAAAGCACAAGTTTGTAATGAGCATTAGTGCTCATGGTGAGCATTATGAGTATTTATCAAGCATTGTAAAGCAGTTTAAAAGTTAAAATAATCATTATTATTATATTATTATATTGCAAACATAAGCGTTTATAGTAAATGCCTGTAAAACTGTTTATATCGAGCATTGGCGTATATGGGAAGCAATAACGAGCATTTAGTGCTTATGGTAAGCATAAGCGTTGTGTAAAGGAGATAATGCTTATGCAAGCGTTTATGAGAAGCACGCGATTAATTACATCGTCTAATTAAGTTACTGATTATAGTTAAGTACCCAAATAATTTGTTTAACAGTTAGCGTACGAATATCGGAAAGAAGATCTGATATAGATTTTTTGTATAAAACAATTAATTAAGATTCTTAACGGTTTTTAGTGTAATTTTATTTGGTTTATGAAGTTATGAACTGAGATATTTTGAAAGTATTTCAAGGTATCTCAAGAAAGGTAAAATAAACCTTTCTTTAGAGCAAAGCTCTTTCGGGTATATTGTACATAGATAATAATTATTATTAACCATACATAACTAAATATATGGACTTTTGTGACGGATAGAAAAAAAGTAATATAATGGTTTACTGATTTTAGGTTATAAAGTTTGCCGAAGTGTCGTGATATCTTTACTATGTGATAAGGGTGTAATTATTTATATTAAAGTTTTAAAAATATGAATTTGTTTTAATATTTTCTTGTAGTGTCCTTGTAGGAAAATGAAAAGGTCTTGACGGAGAACGCTGATATAAAACGAAGATAAGAAACGTTTTATATCAGTTGATTGTGTAACACATGGGCTAATGAGACCCATTGTATACGAGGTAGGAAAAAATAGCAACGGAGTTACAATGGGTTTTAGCGCCGTGTATTCGACTCAACAATACGATTGTGAGAAATTAAAATTATTAATTCCATAAAAACATTTTGGCTTTGCGTTGGTAACGGACAAAAATTAAAAAGAAATTTTCTTTATTCCCTAGAGCTTGAAGTTATTTTAGCCCCGCTCTGGTACGCGACACGATGACGGACTTTTTGAGCATTTGAGACTTTTTTACAAATATACGTATAACAAAAAAAATTCACTCCTACAATAAGTTGAAGTAACTTCGGGTGCTCTACCCACAATTGAACAACTTATAAAAGGAAAAGATTTTCTGATTACCATAGCACAGGCTTTTCAAATTTGATATTAACTTATTTCGCCTTCACATAACCAAACAGATTAGCTGATCGATAAAGTATAAATTGATTTTTTTTAATTGTTCAGTTCGACGGGTACTTTACTATAACCTTTTTGTAATATGGATGATTTGTAATAGTTCCAAATTACGGCGAGACACTTTCCTTCCTAGTCTTAACCTCTAGAATTAAAACGCCCAAATCAGATATAAAAATTTATATTATAGGAAATATTTTGGATTCAACAACACTTTCCGCTTGCGGCGCCCGCGCATCCCACACCACTCCATGGCACATTTTATACAATATTGGAAGAAATAAAGGATTTTTCCTGTAATAATTTCGACTGAGCGATATCATACACTGACTTCTTCAATTTCAACCATCTAAAACCTTCGCACACGAGGCAGAGTATCGAGTCACTCAGTCAAAGATATTGCCCCCCGCACTACTCGGTTACGTAACTTAACATTACTTAAAAGACGTAAAAAAACAGACAACACGCTCACGCTTTTTGTATGCGAAGCTTTAAATTTTGAAACTCGAGATTTCATATTTTACTAATTATAGCAGACTTTTACAATTTTTAAGCTAGTAGTACATCAATAAAGCTCAGGCTTTAATACTCATAGCAAATTCAGTATGATAGCAAATTCTTAAGCAGTCTGCCCCACTATAACGGAATGAAATAGTAACGTATTCGAAACGAAACTGTCTAACTCTACCCACTAGATCGTTCAACAGCGTTCTCATAGAAAATTGTTGACGCAACGTTATAGTTCAGTGGCACGTAACGGTCTAGTGTAACACATTTCAATACAAAGAATATTTACTGACTTACTTACTATGCCGTTCCGTTATAGTGCGCTGACTTTATAGGTACTATTTGGCTGAAATTCATAGCATTTCCTATTCTTTCTAAAGACTATTAAATTTGCATCAGTTTGAAATTGCGACAATTCTATGCGCGGGCGCCCACTCGCCTCCATTCGTTGCCACAGGCGTGAGAGGGTAAAATTCACGAACAAAACTATCCATTCCTACCACACCTTAATGCGACATATCACATTTCCAACTGTTGATCCCTCGATGCAAGAAAAAAAAACAATTTCCTGTTCGCGCGCAGTTTTTTTGCCTAACTATTATCCTAAACTTATACTAACCTCTCATACATTCATTCGCTCACACTTTCAAAGATCCACACTGTCTTTATAACTACATTTCGATATTTTACATTGATATCATAGGGGACAGTCAATTCCTAACTATTATTGCTTTACAAGCACAAAAATTTAACCTCAACTTACAAGCGATTTATTGCCTATAAGTAAAGTTGTTTAAGCTGCAAGGCATAATTTAGTTATCACACTTTTTCACTTACAATTATGATGCGAACAGCATTATCTTGAAATAGGCGCGAGGAATTGACACGGCCCCTTGCAATGAGACAAAGAAACCAACTAAAACTTAACATGAACTTATATAAAAATAAAGGGTTTGTTCATATAACATATTGAAGTGCCTGATAAATGACGAACCTACGATCTTTGTGTACCCTTTTGACAGAGCTATAGTTTGTTTCAAATGGAGAAAAACGGCCATTGACCCCTATACTCGGATATTGAATCAAACTGAGTAAGGTGACATTACGAGTGTTGCCACTTTATGACGATACAAAATAGTGTTGTGGTAAAAATCATATTATAGTTCATTCACTTAGGGAGCAATTTTATTCATATTCTTAGTCTTCGTAAAAGCCGCAGTTCATGTCTTAAGAGCGATTTTACTATTCAAAGAGCGGTCTAGATAGGATTTATAAAATAATGCAAAAATAAATATACAAATTACGGATGACAAGTATTTGGATAATGATTATTTTTTTAATAATTGAATGCTTAATTTGTTAATACTAATATATCATCCAACAGATTTTTTTTTTAATATAATATCCATCAAATTCATAGTTTAGCTCATAAAAACTGAACTAGAACATCACTATGATTTGATGTTGGCAACTTTATTTTCAAATTTGACATTTCTATCTGTCAGTTTACACGGTCTGATTAAAAATCCGAGTATTGGTATTATGTTCGCACCAGCATTAAAGGTTAGTAATTACGTATCTTGGACTACTCGTTTACTGCATTTCGTGGTACATGGCATGAAACGCGAGTCAAGCTATCTCGCTCTACTCCTGCATTTAAAACATACTTGTCTCTTTCGTATCGTTTTTGGCCACTTATATTGTAGACAAAGTGTACAACATTATCTGACGATAACAAACCGGCATTTTGGTAATTTTGTAAAAAAAAGTGCCTAGACATGCACTTTAAAAACTTTCTTTTTCCTCAACATTTTTAGGCGTAAGTAACAAATTCTAAACAGATACAAAGAAAGGTGAAGTAATTCAGGGGCTGTATCCATCCAACAAATGTATATGAAGCCATTTTTCTATTTTAAAGGTCTTTATTTCCTTAAATAAACCTTTTTGTAACCTTTTGTACCTATATAAGCATCATTCTCATTTCTTTCCACAAAACGCCGGTTCATTATGAAACTCACAATTTATTCACACCAAAAAAAATCCGAAAAAACAATCATTTTGACCGAAAACAGGCACAGAAAAAAATATTACAAAATAAAAAGTTCATTTCAAATAGTTCTTGAACATAATTTAGTTTATACAAGTACAAATATATATAATATAACTCTGTACATACTTGTGACATAATATCCTATACTTATTCAGGCCTCCTTTCGTTCGCTATTTACATTTTTTTTATTACCTTAAAATGGGGTAAATCGGGACGTAGGGATGAATAGAGATATATATTATTATCCCAAAGACACCTATAGCATTTCCTTTTGTGAAAATCTTTCCCAAATTGTTCCATAGAAGTGTCCTGTTGTGAAAATAAGTTTTCAATTACCTCTTTGCCATCTCATTTAAAAAATTTCCCATCGACCCCTTTGGCGTCTCCTTTCGTAAAAAAGATTACAAATCGCTCCTCGTTTTGGCGAGACAAGAACAGATCTTGTAAATAACTTCTATATGAGCCCTTTGGCGTCTTCTTTTAAAAAAAATGGCTACATAGGAGTTTCCTTTCGTGAAATAACCTCCCAATGTCCTCTTTGGAGTATCTTTTTATGAAAAATACTTCTCAAAAAATCCCCAACCGTCCCCTTAAGAATGATATATCAGGA
Source organism: Hemistola chrysoprasaria (assembly GCA_947063395.1). Lineage (NCBI taxonomy): Eukaryota > Metazoa > Arthropoda > Insecta > Lepidoptera > Geometridae > Hemistola > Hemistola chrysoprasaria. The sequence continues at coordinate 7,677,615 of OX346730.1, read as the reverse complement.
CCGCTTTATACTTATTTATTTATCCCTGGTTTATCCCTGGTTCCCGATTCACCCCGTTTCAAGGTATTTAATTTTAAACATAGTTTAATCCAGTATCAAGTTTTATTACTTAAAACGTACGTAAGAAAACTAAATCACAATTGAAATTTCATTTTACAGTAAGTAATGTATGCCCCAATGTATGTAACACGCGATTTGATCGAGCCTTTACTATTTTTCCGAGAACATTGCACTGATTTAGAGAAAAAGTTAAAATTACAATAAATAATTATTAATATTTTAGACGTCACTGGCCCTTAGTGACGGTTTTTTGATCGTTAGTGACGGTTAAGTTAACCATTTGTCAAACTATCTATAGTTAAATTTCTAACCAATGGTTAAAATCGTGTGCAAAAAAATAGTTAACCAGGGATGAAAAAACGAATTTTGTCGAATTTTAACTATTTGTCATAAAAATTAACCATTGGTTGTCTTAACCAGTGATCAAAAAACCCAGCCTAAGTATGGATTTTAGAATTAACCGTTCGTAATAAAAAGTACTTTAAAAACGTCTTTTTGAGAATGATTTGAAAACATTTTCTAAGTTGGATTTGAGATTACTTTTGGAAGAAAAGTAGGTAATACCAAAAAAATCAAATTTCAAGACTCGATCAAAAACAACTAACAAACGCCTAACAATGCCATCGCGTTGTTATAACAAAATCGCGTTATTATTGTAAAAAATAATAATCACAAAGACTTAAAAGTATACATAATAATAATAAATAATAATTAACAAAAGGTACATACATACACAGCAAGACACGACCGCTAAATGTAATCGGTGATACAAATTATTTACGTATTTGTTATTTGGTATGATGGAAAATTGATTATTTACACTTTATTCAAGTAAAAGATATAAGCTATATCATAGCTTCAAAGCCTAATTCAGCATTTGGCGTGATGAGAAATACATTCTATTCAGCAGATTCGGCGTGAACAATTGAAAGGAGAAATATAAACTCTTGCATTTTAGATGAAATAGGACAATGGTATTTTATCTCTAATTTCGTTGTTTTTGTGACCAGCCCGCCTAGCATGGCACGGGGATAACTAGTTTTTCCCGTGTTTTCTCTGTTTCGCGCCTGAACAATTCTTAGCTGTTATCTCGTTCTAACCCCCAGGGACTTCGTTTTCCCTGCTCACTGTGCTACAGGGGTAGGTGAAAAAATAGCGACTTTGGAAGTTACACCGTTTTGCCCTTTAAACCCTAATTTTACATATTATTAAAAATTGTATTCAAAATATGCTACTTTACTTTTAAATAAATCACTTTTTACGAAGTATGTTATGCTGCCATAGAGTAAATAATCAATTTTCATATGTCAATGGAATTTATGGTATACTTTTAATTACTGAATTCTAAACTGGACAATTCTGATCTTTCACCCTATATCGATTTTGTAATACCAATTAATTTTAAAGATTTTCTGTTGATATGTATGAAATTAATACATGAACATTGGAGTTTAGGAGGTAGCAGGAGGTCCTGAGTTTGATTCTCAGGTCGGGCAGTGTTCTTGGATGTTTCCATTAGGAATTTCTTAAAAGCAAGTGTCAGTATCTGTGCCAGGTTGATGGCAATAGGCTCGCTCGCACATGGGCCATAAAACTCTAACTGGAAAATGTGGGTGTACACCTGTAACCCTTCGAGAAGTCCTACAATTTTCTTGTGCATTCTTCAGGTATCTTTCCGAACGCACGGTAGACTCATTACTGTTTAACTTCATTGACGTACAAAGTGTCAGATTGTGACCTATTTGAATAAATCTTTTTGACTTTGACTTTGGAAAGGGCGTGTTGTTATGTCATGCACCGTATTTCACAATACTTCAGCGCATTATATCAGCCAGTAACAGAAGCCACTGTTGTCTCGACCGGCGAAAGCGATGGTGACTTTTTACTAAACAAAATCACCTTTAGCACTCAATGGGATTTCACTCAAATTACACGGATTTGTGGGAAAAGGGCGTCCTAAAAGAATTGGATGAACTGTGTGAAATGTTTTTAATTCAATATCTAGTTCACGCATATGAACACGATATTAAATTAAAAAAATTAAAAACCATATCGATCGCGTCAGATTACAAACAAAATTGCATTAAAATCGGTCCCTTCGTTTAGAAGCTACTACTTCACAGACACACACATAGATAAACAGACAGACACGTCAAACTTATAACACCCTCCTTTTTGGTCGGGGGTAAAAGTTAGTGCAGAGATAACTAATGATAGATAAGCATGGAACAACACATGCTGTGAGGACTCCACCTAGTGAAATTAATTATTATTAAGGACAGGAAAAAAACGCTTATCAGCGTTGAGACCGTCGCTTGTACAATTAACTTTAGCTTCTGTGTCCTGTATTATTTCATTGTGTGTGGTGTACAATAAAGTATTATCTCTTTTTTTTTATATATATGTAACTAAACAGGCGTTTGACCGCAATTTCACCTGCTGGTAAGTGATGATGCGGCCTAAGTTGGAGCACGCTTGTTCAGTAAATACCTATTCACTCTTGATTTGAATATACCCACGTTATAGTTTTCGGGAAAAACGGACGACGGTAGCGAGTTCCATTGCTTCGTCATTATCATGATAAATGACGAGGCAAATCGCTTTGTGCGGGCTGTTGGTAAGTCTACCAAATAGTGGTGACGCTTTGCCGTTTGTCTCGAGGTTCGGTAAAAGAAGGAAAATCTTTCCATATATCCGTGTGTTTTTCATACATATCAATAGAAAATTATTGTATGTATCAGTAAATGAGACCATTTGTTAATACCCTACCTAATCTCATCGTACGGGAAAGTTCATGCGTCTTTTCGCGCATTATTTTAAACAATAAATACTTACATCGCTTAGAACCTTAAGTGTAAAAAGCGTATAAATTATATCAGAGTTAACGGTACTTAATCCTACCTATCTAATTTGTATGGTGTTGTATGGGAGCCATACAAAATGTAATTATAATTCACTGGTAACATACAAATTAAAGAAATAGGTAAAATCAGGTATTTACACAAGTTGTAATGGGACTTAAATACTTCCAAAATGTTTGAATATTCACGACATAATAGGATTTTCCATACACGGCTGATCTGTCAGTTCGTATGGAAAGTCCAATGAATTCGAAGGTCATGGAATAGTAACCATAAACAATAATTACGCGAGAATCGGCTCAGGACACAGAATATTTCACACAGATACTAAACGAGTGCACAGGCTTCGTAAAGCCAGGCCTGGTTCACTCCGCAATAAAGGTATGAAGCTATAAGTAGATGGGGCGTCCGTCTTGACGGGAAAATTTCTATGGGCTAGACAGAGAGAAGTATTGGTAGGCCTCATTTGCAGGGGGCCGCCTGGGGAAGTACCACACATTTGCCAGTTATTCATCCGCCAAGCAGTAATGTGCAAACATTACTGTGTTCCGGTCTGAAGGGCAAAGTTACCAGCGGAATTACTGGGCATGTCGAGTTTCAACAACTAATATCTCGGGGTGACAGGCGCAGTGCAGTACCGCGCAGAATTTTGAGTTTTAAAACGCTGAGTGGCACTTTGTCTGATATGGGCAATCATGATGCTTACCATCAGGCACCTGATTTGCTCGTCTTGTCACTCGCTATCATAAATAAAAAAACAGATAGAGGGATACGCGATAGTAAAAGAGGCAGCTTGTAGATTAAAATGACAATAATAAGTTAGGCGCTGTGCGACCAAAATAGCACTTTATTTAAATGATTTTGAGGAGTGTCTCTTCTGTCCCTTTAATACTTTAACATTCTGTGGTAAAGCCCCGCCTACATGCACAGAGTTATGGTGTTATAATTACACTTCCATGCTCTTCGGACTCATCGGGAATTTCGATTAATGTTACGATTTTCATAATTCTTTTTATAATAATCCCGTTCGACCTTACAGCAACACCTTTTAAAGACACCATTTTGTATGAAACTTTCATACAAAAATCAAAAACAGATTACAGACAGGATGAAAGAAAACAGTTCAATCTAAAACTAATATTTGTATGGTTCCCATACACCACTGCATTAATAATATTCACTTCAACTGTCAGTACGAATTATTCAATTATTTCATGAATTTTCTATAAAACAGCCGAGGGTCTAGATTTGTACCCGGTAGATTGCAATAGGCTCGCCCTGTATTATACTTTAAAACGTAACCAGCAATATGTAGTTATACCTTTTTCTACTATAGGACTTACTTTACAAACAAGAATAATTATTTTTTGGTTAGAGATATTACTGAATATAATTTTTTTTTAAGATTCCGAATCTTTCAAGATCATATTTCATAATTTTATCATTGGAGTTGTACATTTATGAAAGACATCCTCGAATCTGGAAGGGTAGACGGCAATAGGCTCGCCCCCTATTACATGAGACTTAAAAAAACATAACTGGCAAACAATGGGTGTAGTCCTGACAATATTTCTACCTGCCCCTTTGGTGTTACCTCAACAAAGTCTAGGCGTTATTTAGGTTTCATAATTATATTACGTTCTGTAATCATAATATCTAAGACATACTGACAGCCGAAGTCTTATAACGACTAACCAGATTGTATCAACGAGGATTCAACGCTTACATAGCTTATTGCAATTTTTATTTATTATAGCCATTTGGAACCCTAAAATAACTTTCATTATTACAGATATTAAATTTTGTTTTTGTAATTATATAACGAATAACGATGTGTAAGCTTAAAGCCGCAGTACTGTTTTCTGCCGTGCGCGGTTTTTTTTTTGTTATTTGAAATCAGTCGGGAAAACCGCCAGCGCGTTTACTTGTATTGACGTCTTTGAATCACAAAAAGTCGCGTTTAAAAACCGCTCGCGGTTTACCGTACTGCGGCCTTGCACTTATACAAATTCTAATGAATAAAAATGGCATGTAGTCACGTAAACTGATGTAAATATGGCCAAATTTTTACATGGTCGTATATAAATAATTATGCGACCTATTTAAAACCTAATATGAGGTGTAGGCACAACTCATGTTAGGTAAGACCTAGCATGAGAACAAAGGAATACTATTTATTTATATTTAGCCATGTGAACATTTGATCATGTTTACATATTGCTCGCGACTAAAGCCATTTTGTTTCATTAGAATTTGGTTATGTTATTACAATTGGCATTAAATCTTTCTGAACCTTTTGTGTGCCGGAACATGGATCTACGATCACACGACCGCGTGCGTTTTTTTTCACACATCCATGGCACATGAGGTTAAAAAAGTCAAATTTAAATGTGAGCATCAGGTATGATTTCCATACAAATATTTCACAATTATGAAAGAGCGAACAAATTCCCACTCAACTGTTTGAGTTCAGCTTGAGATGAGGCATTTATTTGTGCCAAAACATATTTGTTTAAAGAAAACTGTATAGTTTTAATCATATTTATAAAAACTGTAATTTTTTAATGTTTGTATTTAACAATATATGGAAAAACAGTACGATTTTCTCTAATCAAATATGTTTCCATGCAAATAAAGGCCAGATCAAGAGCCAAACAAACAATTGAGTGGAAAATTATTCTTATTTTCTCTATAACTGTGAAATTCCACTTAGTATTGAAACCAAACCATCTTAAACAATCAATACACGAAACTATACCAACAAACATAGATTGACGTGCGCTCCGACTAGATAACGTTGTCACACGACTTGTCAAATGCGGCAACATAAATTACGCCATCGAGTCCGTCCGATACAAATTTTCACGCTGACCTTGTCAAATATAGCCTGATCAATGACAGCTGAACAAAAATCAATTTGTTGGCCATATTTTCGTATATCAACTTAAAATGGATTGATTGATTTGGGCATTTGATATTTCAATTGAATAATAAATTACCCGATAAGATACCATTTATGTACATAAATATGACCAAAACATTGATTTTTGTTCAGTTGTCATTGAACAAGCCAAACAAGGTGAAACGTTGTTTTACGCACACTACAATTTTAAAATTGCCGCATTTTATAAACTGTTAATTTTTAAGTTGCGCGCCATCTGATCAGAGCGCGAGCGCAAACTTATAATTCTAGGGCTGGCGGACTAAAGCACTTAAGTCAAAAGTTGTGTTTATAACTTCGCAAGATGCGAAGAAGATCGTAAGGTTTGAAAAGGCCAACAGAATTCGGACCAAAACAGATATGGCTTTGAGTAAGTTCTCCGATGTATTCATTTAAATAATTTTGTCAGTGTATTAATTAACAAAATATTAGTATTATATAAGGCTTTGTCTTACGTACTTCAGTTGTACGACGTATTAATTTAAAATAATTTGAATATAAACAAAAATATTTTGATTTTGACCCAAGCGATTTAGCCCTAGAATTCCTCCAAGACAACGAAATGAAAGATTCAAATTAAAAAGGTGCAGTAAGAGTGTGTTGTGCGGTATGTAAGTGGATCCCCGTTATTGTGCAGTCGTTAGAACTTATCTTGGAATATGAAGAGGTTGTTGGTGGCGGCGACGGCGATGACGCTCTCGTGCGGGTGCCACGCCGTGTGGAGGATCTTCTTGTTGAAGTCTAGGCAGTCCACACTTATTTCATCCTGGAACAAATAAACATATTATGTTAACTGACAAGAATCTAGAAAAGGTTGGGACGGCGGAACGGTATAAACGCAGGCGGTTGTATTTAGTGAATTTTGCTAAAATCATACATTTCTTAGTCTCACTAATATTATAAATCTCAAATTTCAGTAGAATGTAAAAAATCTACGTTTTTAACAGGTGAAGAAAACGCTTGCGACTTCTAACTCACCTCCAGCGCCATCTAGCCCGGTTTTGGTTAGATTGATGGATGTTTGTTACTCCTTCACGCCAAAACTACTGAGCAGATTGAGCTGAATTTTGGTATGCAGGTAGCTTAATTAGACCCTGGAAATAATACATAGGTACTTTTTTCCTGATATTCCCACGGTAAAGATGAAACCGCGAGGCACAGCTAGTTCAAAATAAAGTGAAATATGCTTTTTTACGCTATTATCACCGTTCGAATGTTGTCAAGTAGCCATAATAGGATGTTACAGTAGCGTACCTTCTTCCTCTTGGCGGTGGCGGCGACGCGGCGCGCCCGCAGCGGTTGTCGCGGCCGTTGCGCGGCGTCGCGCGACGCTTCCAACGTCAGCTCCGAGCGCCGAGACCCGCCCGTACACCGCTCGAATATCCTACGACACAATACATTTTTCATCCCATCTATTCGAATAGAGGCGATTCCTTCCTGGATAAGTATAAGTGCGCGGAAAGAGGCGGCGCACTTAATAACGACGAAATGACTTTGAATTTGGAACACTATTTACTATTTTTATTAAGAAGTTCGAACGCAACATGCTTCAACAAAGTCCTGGCCGGTAATAAAAAAAGCACGCCTCATTAGTTGGCATTGGTTAACTAAATTAAAAAAAAATACGCTGGAACTTCTAATTAGTTTTTTAATACTTCCTTTTTATTAAAATTTTACAGACAATTTTGATTTGATTTACACAAATTGAATAATAGATGAGTTCTAACAGTGAAAGTCAAATATTAACACCAGAATGTGTAAAATCAAACGCAGAAACTGTCTTAAACAATTTACTACCAAACAAATCAAGAGATAAATACCTTTTCTCATAGAAGAGGAAGAAAAGCAGTGTGCCACACGGTACCAAAATTATTTAATCTCGAGCGACGTACTTTGAAGCGAAGGAATCCCTCGCTATGCTAGTGGTCTAGCGTAGAAATCAAGGAACGTCGCTCGAAATTAAATAATTTTGGTACCATGTGGCACACTGCTTTTCATGCCAAATTTTGCCAAAGACCAACTTGTCAACAACATACAAAATACAAACTAAAATTCATGACAACTTAGAAAAGTGTAAAAATAGAAAAAATTAAAATTCTCAGTCCACTTCATCACCTATCTGTATATAATTTGAGACATTCCAATGAGCCCAAACACAATATATTTGACCAATCAGTTCAAGGGTACAAAGTCGTTGTTGAAGTGACAAGATACCAAATTTGGAATCAATCAGACCACTGGAAATAGCTTATTCCCTTCAACCGCTAGAAAAACTACTAATAATCTTCAAAGGGATGAATCGATTTTCACAAGAAATAGCTGTATCAAAATTGGTCCCGTTTGGGAACTACGATGCCACAGAGATTAACAGATACAGACATACATCAAACTTATACACACCCCGTTCATTTACCATTTAACCCAAAAGTTAAAATTGTCTTCTCACCTAAAGAATCCATTATAAGAGCCAGTCATAAGCCTCTGATCATCTCCGCTCCAGCAGCACTCGAACTTGTCGAAAATGCAATCGTTCTCATACAAAGAACATAACTTGGAGCGCAAATACTCGTGCACTGGATAACTTTCTACTGGCTTGCTCTCCATACGGAGATCCCATACTTTAAGACCTAGGTAGTCTCGGGACATCATGTATCTAGAAAAAAGATTATAATTATCAAATCAAATTCGGGATTCCATGCTCCGGTCTCGTCTTGTTGCCCCAAAAGGCATAACTTATTTTATCGACATAATATTTTAGTTCTGAGATGGTAAAATAGAAAGAATATGTTGTGAACTCTTTTACTGAAAATTATTGTTAAAATCTACTTATTAAAATTATCTGTAGATTTATCTGGAACAAATTATATAGCTGTTATAAGGAGGCATCATCGCAGGCATCATCATTCATAATGATTTATATCCATTTTGTATAATGTTACAAAAAGAAAATTAAAAAGAAATATTGAATATTTTCATCCGCATAGTCATATTATTATTATTCGGGATGAAAAGTACCCTATGTGTTATTCCAGGGTCTAACTATCAACATACCAAATTTCAGCCCAATCTGTTTAGTAATTTTGGCGTAAAAGACTAACAAACATGTATTTATAATATTAGAAGGATTATCTTTGGTTTTTTATTATTTATTTTGGCAATTTTTTAATGCAATTTATGTATTAATGCAAATAAATTAAACCTTTATTTATGTTATTTCATATTCATTATTAATTGTATTGTATTGGAAATAATTGTTACATATATGGACTAAGTCTGATTTTTTTCAAATCCTTTCCCCAGCCTGGGATCTAGGGGGGAGGAAACCGGGGCATACTTTTTATTCAGACCAAAATTATGATGTAACATAATTTTTGTACTTTTCTTGTTATTCCATTCACCATAAAAGTAATGACTACTACATTTTTTTTTTAAATAAAAGTGTAGTCTCACCTCCCAGAATTGCTAAGTTTAACATCGCTGATGGACGATATGATCTCGGAGAAGAAGGACCTCGCGTGCGGGTCCTCTGGCTCTTCGAACAACTTCGCGTGTCGGTCGCATAGCGCCGCCGCGCGCATATCGCACAGCCTTATTGTACCTTAACAATAACATAATAAGGGTTAGATTACCTTGAAGGAAGAAAGAAGCTATAAGGGACTAATCACACATATTCAGCAAGCATTCATACAAAATCGTGATTTTCTATGGACAAAAGTGAAACAGAGGTGAATAAGTTGGATTAGTCCCTAAAGCGGGCTTGTTACACTAGCTGTGCCCCGCGATTGCACCCGCGTAGTCTTCGTTCCCGTGGGAATATCGGGATAACCAGTACCTTATGTGTTATTCCAGGGTCTAAGCTATATACCAAATTTCAACTTAGTAGTTTTTGCGTGAAAGAGGAACCAAACATACATCCATCCATGCTCAAACTTTCGAATTTATAATATTAAGTAGGACATAACATCACGCCATTTTTCCAAAGGTATAGGCAGAGGTGTACCCATCACCCAATCCCATAGTAGATTCAACCAACATTTTAGGTCCCATGTACAAGAGGGCGAGCCTATTGTCGTCTACCGGGCACAGTAGCACGCTGCCATTTTAGAATACCGCCTGCGTAACGAGTATTGGCAAAACCTCCCCAAATGGGGGAGACCTATGTCCAACAGTGGACGTCCGGCTGAGATAAGATGATAATAATATCTTAATTATTTACTTATTTATTAAACGTCATGCCTTGATTCCCCGAAGGTTAAAAGAAATGATGTACAATGACCTTTTGGAAGGGTCATGCGAGGTCATCAAATATTTTTCACGAATTAATATAAAACATGAGAAACTCACCCTTACTACTAGAATATACAAAGAGATTGCATTCAGTCGGATGAAACTCTGCCGCGGTTATAACCTGAAAATGTCAATCAAAACTTACAATAAATAACACATCTTATATATCAAACTGTTAAATGGGTCATGAGTGCCTGCAAATAAATCTATTTTATTTTTTATTTTTTTTATAGTCGATTGTTACACAAAGGCTAAAGAGACCCATTGTATACGAGATAGTTTTACTCATGAGTTTTGGTGAGGGAGTAAATCAAAACAGAGTTATAGTGGGTTTTAGCGCAGTGTTTTTACACTATACTTTTCACTATGATAGTAAGAAAATAAAATTATTAATTTCATTAAAAACATTTTGACATATCCTAGACGTATGTCACCAAAAAATATAATCTTGTTGTTAACAGACAAAAATTAACAACAAATTTACTTTATCCCCTAGAGGTTGAAAACTTATTTTAGCCCCACTCTGGTACGCAACAATAGCGGACTTTTTAAGCAAGAAGAGTGAGAAAGTGTTTGTTACCTCAGTGAGTTCCTCCATATTAGCCGGTTTAATATCGACAATGTTAAAGCTTTGATCCGTGATCTCTAGGTGCCACAGGTTGATGCGGAGATCGTCTGCAGACAGGTACGTCTCCTGATCCGAGTTCAAGGATATTGAATTTATGTGGTATGTGTGGGCATTTGCAAATATCCGTCTGGAAATAATAATATTTATTAAAATTTACAATTAGTTTTTTTTATGATAGTAGGTAACAAGACGAGCAAATCAGGTGCCTGATGGTAAGCATCATGATCGCTCGGTCATGATATCGGACACAGTGGGGTGGCACTGTTGTAAAGTTGTTGTTGGCAAGTGTTTTAAAATTCAAATTTCTGCGCGGCACTGCACTGCGCCTGTCACTGAGATATTAGTTGTTGAAACTCGGCATGCCCAGTAATTTCGCTAGTAACATTGCCCTTCAGATCGGAAAACAGTAATGTTTGCACATTACTGCTTGGTGGATGAATAACTTGCAAAGGTGTGGTACTTCCTCAGGCGGCCCCCTGCAAAAGAGGCCTACCACTACAATGATATTTCACGTACTGTGATATTTCAGATTTCCCCTTACATACTCATTTCTAATATCAATTTATAATTCTTCTTCGTTCTTGCCGTAGCGGTACCGGCTATAGAATAGTTGTCCACCCTCTCCACCCGTGGTTGCCGTGGCGGCCGGCTAAGGGTTAACAGATCCAGAGGACGGGCAGCAGCGTCCTCTGCAAACAATCATCGAACTGCGCTCGACAACCCGCCTGCCAAGCGTGTCGAGTATTGGCAGAACCCCCCTTTATAGGGGAGGCCTATGTTCAGCAGTGCATCACCAACGGCTGAGATGATGATGATGAAATATTGAGCTTTGATTCCACGTAAGTGTTGCAATAAATGTTGTACAATGACCTTTTTGAAGGGTGATTGTCCATTGTACAGATATCAGCTGATCATCAGTAATTCTGTATAAGGTTTTTTTCTAGAGACTATGTTAAAAACATTCGCTTTTAGACTTTGAGATAAGCAAAAGTGACAAAACACATAATTTTTATTAAAAATAACATAGGTTTATCATTCGAAGTGACAACAATTACTATAACTCACAACACAGATAGTGGTGAAAGATACTTTACTTGTTCAAATTAAACACTATTGTGGAATTCGTGAAAAACCTGTTTCGTTATTTATTAGTTTTTGTAAGAGATAACATTACAAAACGTGAAACTTGCGTGGAAACAAAAATGAAAAAATAAAGAAACCTCGAAATATGACCTACTAGTTTATCTAAATCACAAATGAAGATTCTTTTCTAGAAAATGTATAGTTCAGGAGATAATCAATCGTGCTTATTATAAACAGTAGAAGAGTGGAAAGCGTTTAGCATTTTTATTCAAAACTTTGCGTGGTACTTCCTAGCCGCGCCAAAGTCAGAATTTGAATTGAAAATAATTTTAAAAATATGTTCTTAATATGTACATTATAGTACATATATTAAAAAAAATTGTACTATAAAAGTTCGCAAGAAATTAAACAAAATCAGTGGCGCGGCCAGGTACTATGATTCCTAGCCGCGCCACCGCGTACACTGTAATAAATAGTTTAACTAAGCACCAAATTTCTGTCAAATAATTGTACGTCTATTGTTCGCTCTACCGATAGTGAGAAATACCGCGAAAAATCATTATCTTCATGATCAATATCGAAAGTAAAATAAGTCGACTATGGCGATTCTTTCAGGCGTTAGGCCCATGGATTTTATATAAAAATGAGAATAAGTTTGTTTGTAAACAGAGAAAGTACTAAATCACGGACAAAGAACGCTTTTACTATTTATTGTGTTGACTTACGAGGTTGATAATTTTCACGGCACCAAGTGACTACAAACTTGAGTATCTATGTAATTCGATAAATTTTAATACGTCCACGCGCGTTTTAGAGATAAAGTGTCTTGACCAACAGATTGAAAACCGAATAAGTGATCTCATAAGGGTTCCCATTGAACCCTAAAATAGGTTTGCTTTCAAATAAATTACAGGCGTTTGTCCCATAAACAACAATAATGTATCGAAAATGGTACGGCGCGGCCGTACCACGAATTCGATTCGCCACCATACATTCACGTCTTTTTCCCGAAGGGGTAGGCCGAGCTGTACCCAGGACTCAGTCCCTTAGTAGATACACCCACATTTCGCCAGTATGTTATTGGTCCCATGTAATAGGGGGCGAGCCTATTGCCATCTACCGGGCACAGTTCCAGACTTCAGGCAGTTATTGAGATAATTCCTAATGGAGAAATCCAATATTTAAACACTGCCTGACCTGGGGATCGAACCCGGGACCTCTTGATTGGCAGTCGAGCATACGCCCTCTACGCCACCGAGGCACCATACCATAGTAAAATAAGTACTACTAGTATCTCAACTCCTTTGATAGACCGCAAAATACTTACACGGTTGTCGTTGTTAAAAATATTCAAGGGTTGTCACAAAAAAAAGAAGCCTGGGGAAGTACAACACCTTTGCCAGTTATTCATCCGTCAAGCAGTAATGTAAAATGTAAAGCAGTAATAAAACTGTGTTCCGGATGAAGGGCAATGTTAACCGAGAAATTATTGGGCATGACGAGTTTTAACAACCAATATCTCAGGGTGATAGGCGCAGTGCAGTGCCGCGTAGAATTTTAAATTTTAACCACTGGGTGGCACTGTGTCTAATATGTAATAACAGAGTAATTGATTATCTTGCAAAGATTTTGTTTCGATATCTTTTTGGATATAATATAAAATATTCATCATATTTTCTGATTAAATAAACCTACCTAATTAGTAGTATCATACTGCGACTTAGGTAGGGTAACAAGGTAAAGATACATAATAACTGATGTACATACCTAGTACCTAATAATCATAACCATGGTGATCGTGATCGATATATCTAGGTAATAGTTATAAATTGTCATTCATTTTGCATTTCATTACCTGTCTTACCTATGTAGGAGATACCTACTATTTTTCAAACGAGGGGTAGTATATCTACCTAAATAATAGGTTTCATGTCTAGTAGATATATAATATACCTATCACAAATAAATCATAGTATATGTACTACATAATATATATATATCTATAATATACCTATGTGCTTCGTCTGTCCACGAAGAAGTCTTGTGGGTAAACGTCCTACGCTACGCTTGTCAGTCCGTGGTCTACATTCTAATTCATGGTACGGCCGCACCGTACCATTTTCGATACATTATTGTTGTTTATGGGACAAACGCCTGTAATTTATTTGAAAGCAAACCTATTTTAGGGTTCAATAGGAACCCTTATAAGATCACATATTCGGTTTTCAATCTGTTGGTCAAGACATTTTATCTCTAAAACGCGCGTGGACGTATTAAAATTTATCGAATTACATAGATACTCAAGTTTGTAGTCACTTGGTGCCGTGAAAATTATCAACCTCGTAAGTCAACACAATAAATAGGAAAAGCGTTTTTTGTCCGTGATTTAGTACTTTCTCTGTTTACAAACAAACTTATTCTCATTTTTATATAAAATCCATGGGCCGAACGCCTGACAGAATCGCCATAGTCGACTTATTTTACTTTCGATATTGATCATGAAGATAATGATTTTTCGCGGTATTTCTCACTATCGGTAGAGCGAACAATAGACGTACAATTATTTGACAGTAATTTGGTGCTTAGTTAGACTATTTATTACAGTGTACGCGGTGGCGCGGCTAGGAATCATAGTACCTGGCCGCGCCACTGATTTTGTTTAATTTCTTGCGAACTTTTATAGTACAATTTTTTTTAATATATGTACAATAATGTACATATTAAGAACATATTTTTAAAATTATTTTCAATTCAAATTCTGACTGTGGCGCGGCTAGGAAGTACCACGCAAAACTTTGACGACACCCTTTTTGTCCCCCTTAGAATGAGAATAATGTAACATAAAAACTTTACTTATTATTATTAGGTAACAGTTCCAGAGGACGGGCAGCAGCGTCCTCTGCAAAAAAACCATCGAACTGCGCTCGACAACCCGCCTGCCAAGCGTGTCGAGTATTGGCAAAACCCCCCTTTATGGGGGGGGCCTATGTTCAGCAGTGGATTACCAACGGCTGAGATGATGATGATGACGATGATTAGGTACTTATTATTTGAATTGAAAGAAAGAAAGAAAAATGATTTATTCGCTGCACACAAATAAGTAGGTATGACATATATATAATTGAGTTATGATTTACTTATTTTAGGCGCTGTGCGACCTAAATTGCACTTTATTGCGTTGGAGTTAGAGTCGCTATTTATTTGAATGATTTTGAGGAGTGTCCCTTCTGGCCCTTTATGTATTAGTATTCTGTAGTTTGACGAGGCGGTGCCAGTATTACTACACCTTTTTATAAAAACGTTGATTGATGAAATGAAAGATTTAGAGTTTTATCATTTAGTTAATATAACATATAACACATCATCAGCCGGCAGACGTCCACTGCTGAAAATAGGCCTCCCCATAGAACGCCAAAACTATTATATATGAGGGGATTTAGTCGTATTCAACACGCTTGTTGCGCAGATTGGTGATCGCAGTAGTTGGATTACTTGGAAACAGAGAGCGCTGCTGCCCACTCTCCGAATATATTATCCCTCTGCCGGGTCTCACGGTCCCAAGCCAAGTTAATATATACATACATAGTCACGCCTTGTTCCCGGTGGAGTAGGCAGAGACTATGTCCCTCCACTTGCTACGATCCTGACATACAACTTTCGCTTCGTTCACTTTCATGACATTTTTCATACATGCTCGTCGGTTGTAGGTACTTTTGACTTGGCCTTTCATAAGAACATCAATTTGTTCATGAAAAGTACGCCTAGATCGACCCCTACCGACTTGACCATACACACTAGCCTTATACTCGTAAATCTCTTTTGTTAATCTCCTTTTATCCAAGTTAATATAATATAATACTTAATAATAGTTCTAAAACTAATTTAATATTCATAAAATGATTAATAGCGTAACATAATCATAACTCATAACCTACTTACTGCAGTGCAGAGTAAATAAACTCGTGATTTCAATCAGAGTAGAAGATAAAGCGATATTAGCATTTATATTGAATTTAATAACACTTGAGCTTTAACTAATCTTAATATGGGCTTATTGGAGGGATAAATTTAATTTGGGTTTGTTGATAATGAATTAGCTAATTTATATTTATCGTATTACAAATTAAAGTTATAAGGGTTTCTTTAAATATGTCACAAGTTTATTTATTAATTTTAATACAACGTGCAATTTTCTCTTTTATTGGATTGTTGCTGGATTTCAGCTGAGATATGCCTCGATAGCGTTTAATTGCTGAATATCTGCTGTCAAAAGGTATACAAAAAATTATGTTAAACAGCAGACATTTAGCAATTTAAACGCTTTCCACACTTCTGTTGCGTCCATAATAAGGGGGCTGATCATTATTCCCTTTGATGGTGAAAACAACGCAAATTTTTATGAATTTGTCGTGATTGTAACTGAATGACCTTCGGAAGTCCGATCTGGCTAGGATCCGGATATTCGCCTCAGCTGAAAGAACGTCCGATGAGGGGTGACTTAACTTTTCAGCCGCGTCCATCAGTCGCGACATACGCGGCTGATAACATAATTGTGCCGTCACGCGCGCGACCGTCCTCTTCTTTTTTTTCTTCTTTTATGGACCCACACGAATGTATTGCCAGTCAAGTTATTTAAATTTTCAAGTTAATATGGTCAATTAGTCCATTCAACCAGGGCAGGCCCAGTCAAATCACAGCTCTAGTAAAGTGGTGGTCTTTACAAGAAGCTGCCGGAATTTTGGCGAGAACATGAAAAATCACCTTTCAACTCTCGCATCACTTGCCAAGAGACTTGTGTATCTTCGAAAACACTCACACGTAATATTCCACCATTATTACACGTTAAACACTCGAAAATGCACCGATTCGGTCTCCCGCCAAAACTCGACCGCCCTCTTCTCTCGTGTTGTATCCTGTCCCTGTTCCTGTACAATATGTATGTATACCTAGGTGAAGCCTCGACCATGAGGTCGGCAGGTCGCACGGTGGGCACACGCAGCTGCGTGATGCGCGCCGGGTCACGCGCGCGACCGCCCTCTTCTCTCGTGTTGTATCCTGTCCCTGTTCCTGTACAATATGTATGTATACCTAGGTGAAGCCTCGACCATGAGGTCGGCAGGTCGCACGGTGGGCACACGCAGCTGCGTGATGCGCGCCGGGTCACGCGCGCGACCGCCCTCTTCTCTCGTGTTGTATCCTGTCCCTGTTCCTGTACAATATGTATGTATACCTAGGTGAAGCCTCGACCATGAGGTCGGCAGGTCGCACGGTGGGCACACGCAGCTGCGTGATGCGCGCCGGGTCACGCGCGCGACCGCCCTCTTCTCTCGTGTTGTATCCTGTCACGCGCTTGTCTCGCTCTGATACCTGTGAATTGTACATGTATTACGACTGTATCTTCGTCGTATCTTTCCGAAAGTGGAGTTTATTCATTAATTTTTGTCGGGTCAGCAGCAGTATGAGTAAGTCAACCTTCAAGTTAGTGTGAACTTTTCGTTTGGCGGATTTACGGCATTACAGACGACACCTTAAACTGTAGGCCCCGTGTTCTATAAGTTTTGTAGGAGGCAGTCATTAAAAACATAACATAACATACATTCACGCCTTTTTCCCGAAGGGGTAGGCAGAGGTGTACCCAGGACTCAGTCCCATAGTAGATACACCCACATTTCGCCAGTATGTTATTGGTCCCATGTAATAGGGGGCGAGCCTATTGCCATATACCGGGCACAGTTCCAGACTCCAGGCAGCTATTGAGATAATTCCTAATGAGATATTGAGATAATTTCCTGGGGATCGAACCCGGGACCTCTTGATTGGCAGTCGAGCATGCGCCCACTACGCCACCGAGGCAGTCATTAAAAGAGATAAAATACTCTTCAAATAACTAATTTATACAAATTACAATAATAACTATTCATCGTATCTTTCCGAATGAACGGCAAACTCATAAATCATTAGCTTCATTGACTTTAGTGTCCATAAACTCACTTTCGTCACAGAACAGATATTAATACTATGTATAGAATGGACACTGTCATCCGCCCACCAATCGGGCCTTCCTCACCCCGCCAGCGAGATTGAGCTCTCCACGAGCCCCACTTCTATGGGAAATCACTTCACGCACACTCTTGCACGTGTACAAAACTACATGTGGGCCAATGTGATTCTTAGTTATCTTTTATATATTTATTTGACTAGGAGCAGAACTAAGTGGCCAAAAAGTCTCACAAATTCTGTGTATAGAACTAGTGCACAGAATTAGTAGGAATGAGTGTATAATGTCAGTGTACATACGTAAGTTACATACCTTCCATAATTTGATTGTTTTGTCATTGGTTGACAGCAGGAAGTGCGCCTGGTTCTTCCTCTTGAGCCATCTGATTTTGTTGATTTTCTCCTCTATTTCTAGAGACTTGAGGTAGTCGAACTCTGGTTCGTGTGATTGGAACGTTGAATACACGTTGTACTCTCCTTTCTTGGGCACACATTGTTTTGACGCTGGGTCTCTCTGAAAAAGAATGTGTATTTGAAATATGAAAATACATAGTGGACATAGACACCTCAAAACTTCTGTCTGCATAGCCAGGTAGCGTGATCATGATAGCAAGGTAGCGTGAATAGAAGCCGTGCTTCGAGTCGAGGCATACCGTGATTATAACCAAACGAGGCAGCCTCAAGGTAAGCTCAAAGGATAATTTATACTGTTTAAAGAGCGACTGTTGAGCGAGTGGCTCGCACTGAGGCGCTTAGGCGCCTCTATAGACGTTTTTATTACGTCGCCGATGATTACTGAGAAACTAAAATTGGGTCGAGGCAAGCTGTTTTGGTACACTATTGCTCAAATAGAGACGAAACAGTTTGCCTGAGCCCGAAGGTGCTCAAGTGGATACCCGGCTTAAGAATATTAGGAGTTTCTAAAGGTGTACCTGAAATATAACGACTCTGCCGCCCTTGTCACCGGTGGCGAGCAGTTCCCCGTCGTGGTTGAACTCCACACAGGATATGAGGTCCGCCTCGGTAACGTCGTCTTCGAGCGTGCCCTTCACCTGGCTGAAACACCACGATGTCTCACCACCATTGCCTGAAACAACACATATGGGACACATTTACAGTACTCCATTTTAAATTTCTACTGGCAGCCCCAGAAAGAGATTAATACATATCTCGAAAGCCGGGTATCCTTAGAGGTGCCTCGACCCGAGACTGCGCAAGTTCAAACCGTGCATCCTCGGTCCTCGGGTCGAAAGTTCATCTTACTTCAAGTGGATACCCGGCTGAAGAAGACTGGTCCCTAGTTGCCAAAAGACCGCGAATAATGGAATGGAGGGTGGTCTTTTCTTTTTAATTTTTAACAACAACAGGATATGTTAGGCTCTAGTACTAATAATATAATTTCTAACAGAAATCTAAATTCATAGTATGAAGTAGTTCGGGTTGACGTAGGCGTAGACTTATCTTCACCAAATTGATGACGTCTTTTGCTAAAGGCCTTTTTTAGTTATTTTTTATTTATTTAAATGTAATAATGTACTGCTGGCATTGACATCCAATAGATTTGGTTGTGCTCTTTATGTTTTAGTTAGTTAGGTATTATTAATAAGGAAATCTTTAATGTATTCATGAATGCTCAACAATTACTAAAGTATCACTTCAAACACAAAAAAATAATGAATAATTAGATTTTTCAAACCAAACAACACCAAAAAAATACATAAACTATTGTACATACAGTCGCAAATCGTGTTCCAATGCAATCTACACGAATGGTGGCGCCAATTAGTAAAATTATCCTGAATTCTTAACCTATGATTCGAGTACCAAGGGACTTCTTTTTTTTTCAACATTATCTACTATATAATATACACTACTCGAGACAGATGTCATTAATTCACATTTTACTTGAAAAAGTTGAAAAAACTAGATTTTCTGCACATTACACGGGTGGATGTAGGAATGTCTGAGTTAATAATGACAAATAAAAGTTAACTTTTGAAACCCGTTTTAATAAAATGGTAACTTAAGTCAAGCTGTTAAGGATAGGTGCAGCATGAAATAGATAGATAGAGAAGACTGGCTTGTGAAACAAGCGAAACACATACGTAAAAAGATTGTTGCGCAACTTTACAGGGAATCTCACAGCCAATCACTGGACGCGGAGCCAAGGTTGTACGGTCCAGCAGGCCTATATAGTATGACATGGATATAAATTGTTTTCCCTGTATGTTTGCTCTTTCGCGCTCGAACATATCATTACTCTTTACCTTCATTGACTTGCAAGAGTGTCATATTGTGACCAAAATATAATAAAAGGATTTGACTTTGGTCACTGAGATAACAGGGCTGATTATAGTTACCATTGAAAATCTAACGTTTTTTTGTTTCTCGAGCTAGTGGATATTTTTTATAACCGAAAATCTAAACAGCTGGCCTTCTGTAGGTTTTTATTTCGAGCTGTAATATTACACCCACCTTTTGAGGTACGGGACAATAGAGAATAAGACAATAGGGGTAAAATGACGCACTGAAAAGCCAGTTTGTATTGTATGCAAGTATAATTCAGTTGGACATATAAATAGAAGACAGAGATAAAGATTGTGACATTCTCGTCAACATTACACCTAAAACTATCATTTACTAGCTTCCCGCCCTGGCTTCACACGGGTAGCAGCAGAGAATGGATAAATAGATATTTTTAAGAGGAATTATTCCGTGATACATTGATTTCAATTCACTCTATTGGTTTACGCGCCGCACGGTAATAAGACTCTTCAACATTAATAACATATTACACTCAATTTGCACGAATAAGTTGGTAGTAAATCTTGCCCGCGAAGCAAGGAGTCCTGGGTCGAATCCCAGCTGGGCCAAGTAATTTTGCGATGAGCTCAAATGTTTTTTCTCGGGTCCTGGATGTGTAATGTGTGTGTCCATGCCGCCTGTGACACAGGAAATTCTAGTTCAGGGCTGAGTGTGTGTGTGGAGACGTTAGTCTTTTTATGACAGCCACTCCCCACGCAACTACTTACATTCATACCTTCACATAATAACATGTCCACACCAGGTTCTTCCACTCTTAAATTTCTCTCACTGGCGCTACTTTCAAACATCCCCTTATTATAGATAGCTGCTCATTTGTTTTACTGTCCATTCTAGGTCGCATTGTACTGAAGTCGAAGATTCCTTTTGGATTTCAACGCCATACTATATAGGTAGTTAGGTATTACCTATAATAAATGGGTAAATGTCTAGCAGTGTTCATCTGTGTTTCAAAACAGGTGCCAGTAACAGCTCCCTTAATCTATAATTATTATTTGTATAAAAGCTTGTCTGTTCAAGTTGCTTATAACAGAACTAACCTTTTTATCCAACTACTCCCATAATAAATAAAAATAATAAAAACGCAAAAGAAAAAAAAAATCCAGAACAGATTAAGCTGAATTTTTTTTTTTTATTCTAATTTTTTTTTTTTTTTGGGCTTTTAGGCGACATTCGGCTATGTCAGTCCCATCAGAAACACTTAAGATTCAACTAATTTACATCAAACTCTTCAGAGATCCGTAAGCATAACAATAATTGACATCCTGCAGAGCACTCTGGCTGCTTCGCAATTTGGAAACGCCAGGATACTCTGCAAGATGCCAACTCTTCGTTCGATAAAAAGTACTTTTTATGTTATTCCAGGGTCTAAACTATCTATATACGTAATTTCAGCCCAATCGGTTCAGTAGTTTTGGCGTGAAAGAGTAACAAACATCAATTCATCCTCACAAACTTTTGCATTTATATTATAGTAGAATAGAATTTCTCTCCACTTGCTATGATACTGACATAAGACTTTCGCTTCTTCTTTTCATATACATGCTTGTTGGTTGTAGGTACTTTTCACCTGGCCTGCCCCTAAGACAATATCATTATTTTCATTAAAAGTATGCCTATGTAGCCAGGATTTTAACAGGATTATCTAAATAGGAGCCGCTTACCGGCTTTAGAATAGTGCCCTACCCTACCCGTGGTGGCCATAAGAGCCGGCTAAGGGTTAACAGATCCAGAGGACAGGCAGCAGCGTCCTCTGCAAAAAACCATCGAACTGCGCTCGCCTAACCGCCTGCCACACGTGTCGAGTGAGCAAAACCCCCCTTTATGAGGCAGGCCTATGTTCAGTGGATTATCAATGGCCGAGATGATGATGATGATCTAAATAGGTAAAGCTATAATATAGTAAGAAAAAGCAAGTAAGTAAATGAGTTGTAATGAATGCAAGAAGTGCAAATTATCTTCAATTTGGCATGAAACCAAGAGTTTACTAGTTGACAAGCTCGTAGAATAGTAACATATGTCCTTGTTTAGTTCATTTCCTGTGATAGATTTATCCAATGACTGTGCAATGATCATATTGATTTACAAGATTTCTAGGTTGCATAGTTCTTATTGTTGTTAAATATTATGATCACTACATACCGAACCACCAAATCCGTCCATAGGCTGTTTGTCTGGAAAATATCACTTAAAGCGATAAGACCGACCATTGTCGACCAAGTATAGTTTTAGTCCTAAAATGTACCTAGAGGTATTATCCTACTTAAGAACTTCCTACTAATAATATTATTATTATAAATGCAAAAGTTTCTGAGGATGGATGTATGGATGTTAGTTACTCTTTCACGCCAAAATTACTGAACCGGTTGGGCTGAAATTCGGTATGTAGATAGCTTAGACTTTAGACCCTGTAACAGCACATATGGTACTTTTTATTCAGATATTAACAAGGGATCGAAGACTATGCGAGTGAATCTGTGGGGCACAGGTAGTAAAAAAAAATCCCTGGCAAAATGTGTGTGTCCCTACCTACTATTGGAATGGTAAATCATAACCCTTCTGGAAAAAGGCGTGATGTTATAATATGCATAATAAATAAAGTAGGTAATGTGAAAAAGAATGCTATAATGCAATGTCATAATAAGGCCGTAGCTCTTGTTCCATGGTCAATATAAAAACCAAGGATAAACAGTTTCATGGTTAATGCAATATTGCATGTTTATACCACCACTTATTTGTAAAAATGTAGAGTAAAATAGATTTGACATTCTTTTGATATATTGTTTGTAGGTAGTTTTACATAACATCAAGCCCTTTTTCCAAAGGGGGTAGGCCAGGACCTAGTCATAAAGTAGCCACACTTTAGCAGTCATGTTGTTGATCCCATGTAATAGCGAGCGACCCTATTGCCATCTACTGGGCAGACTCCAGCCTGTCATTGATATAATTATTAATGGTAATATGGACCAGAAAAGCTCAGGAAAGAACAGCGTGGAGGCAGTTGGAAGAGGCCTTTGCCAAGAGGCAAACTGATGGGACCATGGTGGCAGTTTAATGTAAATAAGATAATATTGTATTTAATGTCTGAATAAAGGCTTTTTATTATATTATCATTATTAATATCCAATAACACTGCCTGACATAGATATCAAACCTGCATCCTCATCATCGGCAGTAGATCTTGTGACCACTACGCCACTGAGGTAGTTTCACCATGAATACAGCTATGACTTACTAACCTTGTCCACTTACTTATTTCAGGCCAAAAATAGGTGTGAAATAGGTTTTAGGCCTATTTTAGCCATAAGGCCATACAAATCAAAAACCCAAATCAATTTCTCAGTGGGCATGATAAAAGATTATATTATTTACATTCTAAATCCCAACTGATACCAAAATTTTACATGAATGATGTAACAACTATTGCCTACGGCATTACTTACTAACAACTAACATAATATTCCTTTTAGCAATGGGACCAATAGTTTAGATGTTAATGAGTAGCAAACATCCATCTATCAAAACATTTACTTTACATGTTTACTTTTTAGTGAATTTAATTTGCAACTCAATAGTATGCAACGCAGTACAAATTTAATAATGAAATTAGATCGATTTAAAATCTCCTTCGATAGATTCAATAGTCATGTTTGAAAATCATCATCATCTCAGCCGTAGGATGTCCACTGCTGGACATAGGCCTTCCCATAGATTTCCAACTAGTTCAGTAGTAAGTGGCATGCATCCAGCATGTTCCTTTTGTCTTTATTAGATTGTCTGTCCACCTCTTGGGTGGGTGTTTTGAAATATGCATAGCAAAGTCTAATGTAATAATGTGGACTCCTTTACCACACTAAGACTCTTATCTGATCTGTTGTACGTGAAGTCCTGGCTAATCTAGCCAACCTTACTCCGCCCAGAAGCTTCCTGGGAACAGCAGGCTTCGCAGAGTGACTTCACTGTTCCGAGGATTTGTTCACGTTGAAGTGCTACTGCCTCACATTCCAGGACTATGTGAGCAACCGTTTCTTCCGCCACGAAACAGCCTCAGCATAGAGGACTGTCTGTGGTGTTTATTGTGAATATGTGACTGTTCAAGGGACAGTGACCTGTTAGCAAAGTCTATGAAATGGCTGTTCCTCCTTTCTTGTTGTGTCCAACATTTTATTCTTAGCTGTAGTTGTCATTTGCAGACCTTGTTTAACATAATTACCTATAGCTTCTTCATAAAAATCAGCTGCCACACACTCATAAACACCAACCCTTTGGCTTAGAGAGCTCAAGTTTGGTCATAATTTTTCATTATGATGTGGAATGTGGACTGTTTCATCATCATTTTCCTGCCCTTATCCTACACTATTTGGGGTCAGCAGAGCTTGTCTTCATCAGTGATTTCAGTCTATCATTCGTCATCTCTGCACTCACTCCATACACATCATATTGTCATTCATGCAGTTCATCCTCACCCTCACACCCTCTCATGGTTCATGGTTCATGGTTATGGAGAAGAGGATCAGCGAATGGTTACACATTTTTCATCCTCAGTCCTTTTGGTGACATGAATTTCATCCATTCTAGATAGCTGATCGCCTGTGTTGTGTGAAATTCATTTAACACCTATTTTTTAAATAAATCATATAATAATATATAAATAAATAAGAATAAACCTTCCATGATAAAATTATGATGTAAAGCACATCAAAATCCATTGACTGTAAAAGAGGAAATAGTGGATAATACAGACAGACAAACAAGTGTAAAGCAACTTTGTTTTATACTTATGAAGTATAAATGTAAGTTTACACAGAAGGACTCTATGATCTCACTAAGGTCAATGAAATTTCTGTTTATATCATTATCTGGTAAGCAATAAATCAAATATTCATAACTTGGCTGATACAATAATTATCATGCAGCATTCTATGATTATTAATTGCAAATTATATACATTATTTATATGGTAACTATAATTTGTTCTCATTTCCTATCAATACTTTCTAATATTGAAGAATGTGCGAATCATGAGGTCCAAGATTCCATCCTCAGGTCAGGCATAAATTGTTATAAAATTTTTTCACTAGGAATTATTATCTCAATGACAGCTTAACTGGCGAAATGTGGGTGTGCCTACTATGGACTGGGTCCCGGGAACACCTCCCCATACCCCTTCGGAAAAAAGGTGTGACTATATAATATATGTTTTGTCTAAAAATACAAATATGCAAGTATCTGCCACCTCTACATGTAAAAAATTTCTAAATGAAATAGGTTAAATGAATTTATCATAAAGATAGCTTAGGTCTGCAATGAGGATTAGAATATTCATTAAATAAACACTCTCATACATCTAAACCCAGACATTTTGCCTAGTAGAGTACAGATAATATTAAATTACACATAGATATTCATTGTCAGTCTCACCTTTTACACGCATTCTCATGACCGTGGCTATTGTGAATGTTCATGTAAAAACCACTTAGTTTTTAACAATAGATTATTGCAATTTCTCTAGAACAACCTCAATATTAAATTTTGTTTCACTTTCATGATAGTCAACAACATTGGACAGAATACTAATAATTGAGCTGAATTGTTATGAATCACTTTGAATACAATTAATACCAATCAAAGAACGCGGGCCGATGTGTATGTCGTCGTACTTTTAACAAGTTTGGACACCTGCTAGTAACCTCATTTGAATAACGTATTCCTCCACTATGTAAACAACGATTCTAGGGAAAACTACCCAAAATAATCCAAAATTAAAAGTTCGTTAGTGCAAATATGCTGTGTCAGTAGTCAAATCAACAATAATCGCGAAATATTCGCAATCATCTGTTTTTACAAACAACTTAATTCACACGCAATTCAGTGTTAGTAATTGATTATTTCACGAAATGAACGCGCCAAGTCGTTATAAAATCCATTTCATCACTGATCTCGAGCGTAATAGAGAAATTCAAAGGCAAAAGGTTAAAATCTATCGGCGTTAAGTGATAACCAAACATCAAACCAAGCGTTCCTCAGTGACAATGTAAACACTACGATACGGAAAACCAAACTAGTGACAATAACATTGCATTTACCGTCGGAGTTCGAACGATAAAACATCTTGAACTTATTGCGATTCCCAATTCCGATTTCGCCCTTGAATAGCGGGCGCAAAAAGTCACCACTTACCGGCCATGACAAAGCCCAGCACAAAAACTTAAGAAGTTTGATAGTTTTAGTACACAATCACTTTAATGTTTTGCTAAAACATCACACAGATTTGCCGATGAAAACGGATTAAAAACATTTCAACATTACATCGGTAAAAAAAGCAATGGCGCTCAGAAATACATACAAATAATTACTGCTGCTGCAGAATTTAATGTTACCACACTCAAATAAAAAAAACTACTATTGATCACTTATCACACACTTGCGATAGGGCTTCATGCGATATATTTTATTGGTTAATAATCAATAAAAATAACTTCATTTTTCCATGTAAGTAAATAATATTAAAAGTTATATGTATTACAGTTATACAAATATTTAACGTATTAAAACCTGTGTTCTTCTTAAAAAATTCTTAAAAAATGTAAATACTATATGGAACCAATGGATCTGCTTTCAAATTTTTTTTATTGTAATATACATCTTATTAACTTCAAACTTCAAAATCAAATTCTTTAAAAATCTACTGTTTCGTGACTTTTCTGCATGAGATAGCAACACTTGTCATGTAAACATCTAATTTTTGACATTAAAATAGAATGGCAGCGCGAAAAAGCGCGCATTTCAATGTATTACTTGTGATGCCATCTATGTCGCGACTTTAGTACTACCTTCACATTTGAATTGCTTTATCGACACGGAAAATGTTTGAGTAATTTATTAAATGATATTTATTATTTTTAAGTACGTAATTGAAATTTTAGAAAATGTTAATAATATTTACTTTAAAATTTTCTTCAAATTTATTATGGCTATGCTTTTTTTTTAAACTTTGGTAAACCAATAATACACAGTGGTATAACTTTGATTTCCGGTTGTTTATTTAAAAATTTGCTAGCTAGCTGTCAGCTGACCAGCTGCAAAAAATGGCATAATAATTTTCACTTTTCATTTGCCTGTGACCTGTGATATCTGGGGATACCAACTTTTTATTCTTTCAGGTTTGATTAAACCTTAATAATATACAAAATGAGCGCGGATATGTATGATCCGGTAAGAAAGCATTTCATAATAATATTAAAATACATAGCTAACCGACTGCCTCGGTGGCGTAGTGGGCGCATGCTCGACTGACAATCAAGAGGTCCCGGGTTCGATCCCCAGGTCAGGCCTTTAGGTGTTCATTATTGGATTTTTCCTTTAGGAATTATCTCAATAACTGCCTGGAGTCTGGAACTGTGCCCGGTTGATGGCAATAGGCTCGCCACCTATTACATGGGACCAATAACATACTGGCGAAATGTGGCTGTATCTACTATGGGACTGAGTCCTGGATACACCTCTGCCTACCCCTTCGGGAAAAAGGCGTGAATGTATGTATGTATATAGCTAACTCATTTACTTATAACCACAGACGGTAGTCATAAAAACATACATTCACGCCTTTTTCCGAAGGGGTAGGCAGAGGTGTACCCAGACTAGACGGTAGTAATAAAAGCAGACACTGTGTTTCAAGAAACCAAATTGAGGTCAACCCCAGTAATACTAAATACTCGAGTGTACAAGTACCTATGGTGTATAAAATAGGTACTGCACTTACAACACAACTAGCTTTTTTATTACCTACCCATCTGTGAGCCTGTGTTTACAACTTCCAAAGTAGCTAACTAGTAGCATAGAATAAATAATAGTACCTACGTAGCAACTACAAAGTTTTGTACCTATATGTTTCGATCGCTCTACATGTTTCGCAATCTATTTTTTTATTATATTACGACAAAATCGGCGTTTTCTTACCATTCTTATGTCCATGATCGAATATAATGCTCAGTTTGTGCAAGCTGTTTTGCCTGGCCTCTGCGAATAGTCTCCGCTTGTTCTTAGGAGACGGCTGCGCGGCCAACGGTGACACTACCATCGTGGTTGTGGCTGCCATATGTCTCTACTTCATACCACGGATATCTGAAAATAAAGCATATTTTTAGAAAAAACTAAGTAAACCTATATACACTCATATATATAAATATATATACTTAGGTAGACATCATTAACGACATTCATTGTAAAGAATGCATTAAAATAAGATCAAACGGGAGAAAATGGTTCCTCATAACACAGGGAATTTTAGTATGGGGGCCATTGTTTCTAAACCAATCTAATACTACAGGAAATTATAGTTTACGAACATAATACCATGTACTTAGACATATATTGAACTGTACTCTTATTTGAAATAAATAAATATATTAGGTATATTATCAAGGGTGTCGCCAGCCGATGATCAAGGGGGGGGCTAGTCAAGAAATTTCTACCCATATTCCCCATTTGGGTAGACGGTAGATATACAAAAGGTATTTGCCTGTATACAATTTACAATTACAAATTTTTATGAAACAGAAAAGCCCTACAATTTTGTAGATTTTTTCAGTTTTGTAGATTATTTTTTTTATGAAATAGGGCCCAGATGGTTCTGTATTTAAAAATACGTGCCTATCGTATGGCGGCACTTGAATAATAACATTGACAATAAAGGCTAAATTTTTTCGATTCTCTAGGGGGGGCAGTAGCCCCCCCCCTGCCCCCCCTTGGCGACGCCCTTGTATAATATTATATATTTATATATTTTATACATAAATATTATTTTTGTATATTTTTTAATAATTTATATACTATTAATATATATTATAGTTTTGAAACTCATTATTTTTACACTCAGGAAAGTTGTAATATACGTAGTTTTGATACTTTGATCTTTTTCCCCTACCATGGCAAACAAAAAAAGTTATTTTTATGATATTCTGTCATTAATATAACATTTAAAAATTTATTTTTAATTTTTTAAAGAGGTTACACGGTTGTCTGGAAGAGATCGCTCTTAGCGATAAGACCGCCCATTGTTACACTAGTTATTATTAATTGTTATTAAATTTAAGAACTTCTTGTTGTGGTGTACCAATAAAGTGTTTATCTATCTATCTATCTATCTATCTACAACATTATTGGTATACTTATACAAACGTGAGTTAATGTGTAAGTAGGTGCCTACGCAAATACCTACCTACCCTTTTTTTTATGATAGTGAGTGAAAAGACGAGCATCGGTTTGCTCGTCTTGTCATTCCCTATCATAAAAAAGGTACCTAATATACCTACATAGTTAGTAAGGTAAATTATCAACTTAAAACAAATTGATTAAGTAAATAAGCACATTTATTATTATCATACACTTGTTATTATACATT
Source organism: Hemistola chrysoprasaria (assembly GCA_947063395.1). Classification (NCBI taxonomy): domain Eukaryota; kingdom Metazoa; phylum Arthropoda; class Insecta; order Lepidoptera; family Geometridae; genus Hemistola; species Hemistola chrysoprasaria. The sequence goes on along the minus strand of OX346730.1, from coordinate 7,648,033 downwards.
TCTGAGTAAATAATTGGATAAATAAACATAATATAGATTCGTATCTATATCTAACAACACGAGTTAACTCAAGGATTTCGTATATTTACAACTCTCCTTTGAGGAAAATGAAAAATAAATAGGTACCTACCTAAAGTTAGATTATAATTATTATCTTCAACTAATACATACTATTATTTATTCTGTGCCTTAACATTAAGTCGAAATATTACTAAGAGGAATTAGACACAATCCTAAGAAAAAATACCAAATTTTATAGACTTTTCCATTGTTTTCTCCGTCATAAATTAAGCCATTCGATAAATTGTATATCCTATAATCTGGAGATGAAATAATCTGTGACCCTACCTTTATTTAGTTTTATTTTATAAACTTCATTTTAAGGGTTCCGTACCTCAAAAGGAATATAGGATCACTTCGTTGTCTGTCTGTCTGAACGCGTTGAGGTATTAAGTTGAAACTCATCAACAACTCAGGTCTACGATCCCTTGCTGTTGTAAAAAAAAATCACAGATCCCGTGCTCCCCACAAACCTAAAGGGCATTGAAAATGAACATAGGAAATACGAAATAAAACAAATATAAAGAACTAATTTTTATTTTATAAATTTGGATCCACCCATACAGAGAAGGTGGTCTCGATCTTGCACCAATCAATTGGCAACTTTTAAAATATGTTATCATTTCGTGGAAGTATTCAAAGTGGGGGCTCCGAAGTGAAATATTTTGTGAAAATTTTTTCGGGCCTGCATCTTACTGCCCGTCGCGTCGATGCTACGAGAGATAGCACGCGACTCTGTCCCTCCTCCCACTCGCACCGCGCCGACCGCGCTCGCTCTCCCTCCGCTAAGGGACCACCTACAGGATAAACTAACGCCCGTACGCAAATAATACTGGGAATCAAAATTGTTCCCCTGTTCAATATCTAGGAGCTGGTTTTTTTTTTTAATTCGATCTACTTTTCATAATATACTAAGATCAGTGAAGAGCGACCCTAAAATTTCACCACAGAAATTATGTAAAACCCTACTAACTTACATTACGCGCACTAGGCCTGTCGCACTTTCAGCCAAAATGCCCCCTATCCAAAGCGAACGAAAAAACATTTACAATGTTAAAATCAAACTTTTAAGTCAACGCCATCAAAAGATACGGCCATTTTACCGCACATTTCCATACTTTGCGCAACGGACTTGATCTTGAAAATTGGCAAGAAGCAAGATCTTATATTATAACAAGTACCTAAAGGAAAAAATCCCAAAACCATAGAATTTTCCTAAATATAATTGTTACGGGATTACACTAAGCTTTACCTTTACTTTACCAAGATATGCCGGCATGGAGGAAGTACCCTAGAGCTTTTAGTCCCTTGGGCAATGTATGGAAATATTCAGTAAAATGGTTTTGATTGTAAATGTTTTGACTTTTGATTGTATGATTCTTTTATAGCCATAAGGGACCGCAGATTCTGAGCAGTTGATACCAATTTCAACTTGATACCACGCGTTCCAGTTAAAAAGTGCCTTGACAGGCTGACAGATAGATAGACAGACTGACAGATAGATAGATAGACAGACTGACAGATAGATAGACAGACTGACAGAAAACAAAGTGATCCTGTAAGGGTTCCTTTTTTCGTTTTGAGGTACTGTACCCTAAATATGAATCCTTTATAATGGACATGAATAATAACAAAGCAATCTCTAGCCGACCCAAATAGGTAGATTTGTTTATTAATGAGCGACTTTGACCGACCCTTCGTCCGTAACGTCGACATTGATAAAGTTTAATAAAATACACAATTTTTGCGGTGAGGATCGGCTGTTGACCTCATTAGAGATCTTAAGGTTTCAATTTATAAACTAAAATATTATTATAGTTTCTAAATTATTATAGTAAGGTAATTTTGCCCAATGTTCTGCCTAAATTAGCTTCGGAAGGGCAAAGTGGGCGCACCGAAGACTTAAAGCTAACGGTGACTATGCTTGTATCATTACTCAACATAATACTTATAACATCACGCCTTTTCACCCGAATGATTAGCCAGAGGTGTGTACCCAGAACCTATAGTAGGCACAGTAATATTTCGCCAGTTAACCTATGTTCTTACATCTCAATTTAGGTGATAGAATGGACACTATCATACGCCCACCAATCGGGTCTTCCTCACCCCGCCAGAGAGATTGAGGTCTCCACGAGCCCCGCTTCTATGGGAAATCACCTCACGCACACTCTTGCACGCGTACAAAACTCCATGTGTCTGTGTAGTAGGTAGTTATAGCGCGGATTTTGTAATCTGGGATCGAGTCGAGTATCCGGGGTGTGCTATTGCCGTCAGCTGGGCACAATAAATGCAGACTCTATACTGTGGGCAAAGACCTCCCCCAAATCTTTCCACATATCTCTTTTCTGCGCCACCTCAGCCCAGCCGTTTCGGTATGCGTCCAGGTCATCGCGCCACCTTTTCCTGGCCGACCTCGGCGGCGCCGTCTTTCTTTCGGTACCCATTGTGTGGAGATCTTAGCCCAGGATACATGCGGCTGACGTAACCCGCCCAATCCCATTTCAGTTTTTGATGGATTATAACCGACGTCAGTAACTCCCTTCTTAGATCAGATGACGGTGTTAAGCACCCAAAAAAATTTTTTTTTTATGCCTAAGATGCTGCGCTCCATTGCTCGTTGGCAAATCTCAAGGCGGAACTTCTGCGACACGGTCAATCCAGGCTGTTGTTCATAAAAATCCTCATGGAAATTTCCATAACACTTTTCGCCTTAATTGAACCCTAGACCTCACGCTTAGCAGTGGTATGTGTAAGGTGCCTACTTTAATGGCAAGCATAATATACCTACCTTTATATTTAATCGATACATAGTATAAAACAAAGTCGCTTCCCGCTGTCTGTCCCTATGTATTATTAGATTTTTAAAACTTCGCGACGGATTTTGATGCGTTTTTTTTAATAGAAGAGTGATTCAAGAGGAAGGTTTATATGTATAATACATGCATAACATAGTAGAGAAACACTGATAATTGTAGAGGTTTCTAATGTGATGAAATAAAATGTATATCACGAATTTACCCCTCTTAAAACGTTCACTATGCCTACTTCTGCTACCCGTGCGAAGCCGGGGCGGGCCACTAGTTAAGTATAACTTACCTATTGTTAAAGCAATTAATTCTCGCGTTTTATATGCAAAGTTAATGAATGACCATTAAAGTTTTTACAGATTTCTTGTCAATGTTTTAGATTTTGTTTTTATCTGCAATTATTAATTTCAAGACATGGAAAAAAATAATAAATGGAAAACTTTAAAACTAAAATGATACCTAAAACTACTACTACTTATAAATTGCGAATCGTATTTATTAAATAGGCAAAACCTACATAATAACGAGTAGGTAATATTATGACGTAGATATTTTATCTCAGGTTTTAAAACCTTGCATAAATTAATGCCTTATAGGTAAGTACTTAAATGGTTATTATACCTATTTACCTAACAAGAATAAAATGTAAGTAAAGCTAATTTATAATTCAGAATCCCCACGGCTCTTTGACCAGTAGGTACCACGGTGAAATCTTTACCGTGACCTACCTACAATTAACATTAAAAATTATCTCTGACAACTTACCTAAAAAATTTGAATTAATGTTATGAGAATATTATATTATTATGTTAGTATAAACGTTAAACCTCAAAGGTTGAATTCTATATTATTATTATTATTATTATTTAGAGGGAAGATTTAGGTGTTCATTCCATCTCTAAAGGCGTCACGAGATGATAGCCTATACTAAAATCCTCCGAGCGAACGACCAAACGAAGGGGTGTTATGAGTTTAACGAATTTACCGTCTGTGGCATAGTTGCATTACGATGCCAAGGTACGCCTTGGAATGGACCGATTATGGCCGGTTTTTTTGTTTAAAGCTGAGTTGATCGAGAGTTAATGTCTCAGTTCAGCCATTTGAAGATAATTCATCAGATCAGCTCTTTTTTACTGAGCGTCTGAATGTCGAAGGTTAAGGAGCAACTACCAGTAGTCTGATCGATTCAAAATTTGATATCTTCCTCAATATTGCAAAGACATGGTAACCTTGACCTGATGCAGCAGCATCAGGTTCGGATGAGTTAATAGTCAAATTTGGTATCTTCATCAATATTGCAAAGACATGGTAACCTTGACCTGATGCAGCAGCATCAGGTTCGGATGAGTTAATAGTCAAATTTGGTATCTTCATCAATATTGCAAAGACATGGTAACCTTGACCTGATGCAGCAGCATCAGGTTCGGATGAGTTAATAGTCAAATTTGGTATCTTCATCAATATTGCAAAGACATGGTAACGTTGACCTGATGCAGCAGCATCAGGTTCGGATAAGTTAATAGTCAAATACTTATACCGTGCTTGGGCTCATTGGAATCGTCTCAATGAATATGATACAGATAGATGATGGCCAAAGTCTGATAATGAAGAAAAGAGAGTAAGACCAAAGGAAATTTTTTACCAATGTCTGTCGACATAGGAAGAAAATATTTGTTATGATTGAAATTGTAGTAGTATACATACTCGTAGACTGCTAAAAATATGACTCTTCCTTCTCGTTAATGCCGGTAATAAAGGTCGATCTATAATTAATCACTCGTTTCATAGATAACATCAAATAGGTACATCCGTTCATTTGTGTCGATCGAATGCGCCGTCACACTCATGGCCGTTGCAACTGCTTTTTTCTACCTAGTTTATTAGGTACTTCCTAAACTTCATAAGAAAGGCTAGTTGATTAGCATCGTGTTATATTTCACAATGCCGTGGGGTACCGGCATCAGAATAGTACCTCACCCTCTCTACCTGGGTTGCCGTAGGAACCGGCTGATAGGTAAAAATCCAGAGGACGAGTAGCGGCGTCCTCTGCGTAAAAACCCCAATGATAAGCACCATACAGACCAGGCTCCCAGTATCCGGCAGCTCCGTTATTCCTGACTCTGGTAGCGGTCACGGTAACGGCGGAGCAGAGGGTGCTAAGAATCCCCGGAAGTTTTCCGGCTACCCACCCCAACGACGGATAAAGACGGCAGGAACACGATGGAGGCGGGCCGCTTACAACCGGACTGAATGGAAATCTATGGGGGAGGCCTATGTTCAGCAGTGGACATCCTATGGCTGAGATGATGATGATGATGATGATTTTACACGAACCACACCCACACTACATCACAGCGACAAAAAGTGGTCAAGCAGTGGTCACAAAAAACAAGTGTACAGAAGTCAAGCTCATGTACCTATGTACCTCACTTTCATACCTACGCTCGGCGGTCGTGCTAGGACTATCATGTCTGGCTGATGCGAAAAAGATATTGTGGTAGTGGCATTCGTGTCTAGTTGTTTGATTGATTGTTGAAAATAAAACAGGAAGAACGGAAATAAAACCTAATAATAACTAAAATATTTTTGTAGTGGTAGGCCTCTATTGCAGGAGCCCGCTGGGGGCAAGTACCACACCTTTGCCAGTTATTCATTCGCCAAGCAGTAATGTGCAAACATTACTGTGTTCCGATCTGAAGGGCAATGTTATTAGCAAAATTACTGGACATGACGCGCTTCAACAACTAATATCTCAGGGTGACAGGCGCAGTGCAGTGCCGCACAGAGTTTTTGAATTTTAAAACATTGGGTGACACTGTGTCTGATATGGGCAATCATGATGCTTACCATCAGGCACCTGATTTGCTCGTCTTGTCACTCACTATGATAAAAAAAAATAACAATTTCAGCAAAAACATCACAAGACGCGTGCCTAAAGCGGATGGCTGATGGCACTCGCACTGTGCTTAACCGTTCCGAGTTCAGAGATATCGTGTCAGTGAGCGATGTCTATGAGTCTATGTGTGCGTTGCTCGAGCGCGCGTTGTATGAAGCTTGATTTCTGCAGTGGTTCCGTGTGTACTGTATCGCTGCAGTTTTCACTAAAAATGTAAGGGAGTGGGACTTAAAACACGCAATCAATAATGAAGGCAAATGGTCAGTGAATTCTAGTAAGCATTTTCATAACTATTTGCTAACCCACTTGTTTGCTCGTATGGTCCATGTGAAACAAGGCATTATAAACGACTCATATAGAGACAGATCAATACAATAGCTATTACTCAAGTGAAGCGACCTGTTGACTTCCTCATGAGACCAATGTCGTGCAATATTGGCAACGTTTATTAAACTATTATTAATGTGAGCTTTGCACTCTACGAGTATGTTGTTACATTGTATGTCAGTAAAATATTTTATTGTACTAGCTGCAACCCGCGGATCCACCTTTGAATATACAATGTCTTTAAAAAGTTGTAGCAGTACATAACACGGGACGGGGGTGAATCTACCAAAACAACTAAACACTAAACTAAACACTAAACGCCAAATTCAATCAATTAACTAAACACTGGTTATGTAAAACCACAGAACAGATTATAATACTACAAATGTAAGCTATGATATATGAATAATGTATATATTTAAAAACATAAACATACATTCACGCCTTTTTCCCGACGGGGTAGGCAGAGGTGTACCCAGGACTCAGTCCCATAGTAGATACACCCACATTTCGCCAGTATGTTATTGATCCCATGTAATAGGGGGCGAGCCTATTGCCATCTACCGGGCACAGTTCCAGACTCCAGGCAGCTATTGAGATAATGCCTAATGGAAAAATCCAATATTTAACACTGCCTGACCTGGGGATAGAACCCGGGACCTCTTAATTGGCAGTCGGGCATGCGCCCTCTACGCCACCGAGGCAGTCGTCTAATGTATATAGTATAATATATAATATAGTTATGATGATTCCTAAAAATATAGGTACATACTCAACAAAGTTTTAAGTCCTTACTCACCCTCAATTAGTCTTTTCAACTTTGGTAACAATTGAAGCTTGAATCATAACCGACTACAACCGATTTCATGCGACGCGTGTCAGTTTCATTTATTGTACTTAATTAAAGTTTTTAAGATCATTTTAAAATGTGTTCGAGCTAATATTATTAATTGTTACCAATAACAGTACTTTTTATACTTACTACACTGAAAAACTCATCATTATCATCACCTCAGCCGTAGGAGGTCCACTGCTTTTTTTTTTCTTTTTTTTATGATAGTGAGTGACAAGACGAGCAAATCAGGTGCCTGATCGTAAGCATCATGATTGCCCATATAAGACACGGCGCCACCCAGTGTTTTAAAATTCTAAATTCTGCGCGGCACTGCACTGCGCCTGTCAACCTGAGATAGTAGTTGTTGAATCTCGTCATGCCCAGTAATTATCTGGTAACATTGCCCTTCAGACCGGAACACAGTAATGTTTGCACATTACTGCCTGGCGGATGAATAACTGGCAGAGGTGTGGTACTTTTCCAGGCGGCCCCCTGCAAAAGAGGCCTACCACTACTAAATGATGGTGGTTTATACTCGTATAAGGCACTACTCACACTTTTTCAGCTCCATTCGCGTTTCGCTGAACTCTATCTATAGCATTCGCATGTTAAAAACACGTTTATCCTTATTTTATACCTGTTTGCCGCGAAAACGAAATAGACCCGGAAAGCTGAACGGATGTGTACGCATCTCCATACAAAATCGTTGTTTTCTACGGACAAAAGCTGAACACAGCTGAATATGTGTGATTAGTCCATAATGAATTGGTAATATGGAGTTTCCATGGAAACTCTATTATATTTAATCCTCGGAGTAAATTTAGTCTTCTTCTTCTTCCTGCCCTTATCCCACATTAGGTGTGGTCGGCACAACACATCCTCTTCCGCCACTCCAGTCTGTCATCCGTCATCTCCGCACTGACTCCTCTTTCACTCATATCTTCATTCATACAGGTCATCTATGTCTTTTTTGGACTCCTCCTTGCCACGTAACCACTTATCCTGATCGTCATTTTGGCCATATAACTGTCATCCCTCCACATTTACATGTCCATAACACGCTCTAAGTTTTTGCGCGGACATTTATTTGGACGTATTATTTGCACTCAGAACAATATACCTATCTAAGGTCTTTCATTGTTACAGAATTCCATAGACCCGCTGACCAAGGAGCGTGGGCGTTGCATGAACAGTATGTAATTTCCCAATTTCTTATAAAATTTCTATTTACTTCTAAAAATGGCAGAATTAGAAGCGGTTTCACGCGCTTTCGCAAACAATCTGGGAAAGACTCCCATAAGATGCCACTCGCGACAAATAAGTAGAAAAATTTCCCAAATGAGCTCATGGGATAAACTTGGTTTTTCGCAAAAAAATTGTTTTATTTTTGTACCAATGTGTCCTTACATAATAATTGTCGCATGTTACTTAATGTCACATAATAAGTGCTATTTGCTTTTTTTACATATTCGCTAACCTTGCTTTCTTTTCCATAAAACCAAGGCCCAGCGTTGTCCCTGTCTGTGCTAAGACACAGAATATAGAGCTGAAGGTCCAGAAGGGACACTCATCAATTTATCTATAAAATAGCGATTCTGGCTGCGACGCAACAAAGTGCAATTCATAATTCTGCTCAAACCCTTAAATAAATTTAAAAAAAATCTGCTCGCTCAACCCTAGTAACCTCCAGGACCTGCAGTTATATTTACCTACAAATTGACTCGCTTTCTATCGCGTATCTACTCCCCAGCTTTTACCTATCTCTTGCTAGCCCTTTGAGGCAAGCTCAGATCATACAAACAAGATGATCTGAGGACCCAAGCCTTGGCTAAATGTAGCTTTATACCTATAATTGCGGAGTCACAAAATAACAAGTATACCTACAGAAGTAAGTTCATGTATGTACCATACTTTCATACCTACGCTCGGTGGTAGGGTTATCAACTCTGGCTTATGACAAAAAAGCTATCGTGGTAGTGGCACTCGTATTTTGAGTTGTTGTGTTGAGATTGTTTGATTTTATTGTTGAGAATGAAACAGGAAGAACTGAAATAAAAACCAATAATAACTAGAATAATTTGATTTCAACAAAAAATATCACAAGACGCGTGTCGGAATCGGATTGGACTTCCCAACCGTTTCGAGATATCGTGTACGTGAGCGATGTCTGTGTATGCGTTGTTCGAGCACGCGTTGTATATGTGTAGCTTGATTTCTGTATGCTTGTTGTTTTGTGGCGGAGTGTCCCAGGCTCAAAATCTGAGGTCTCAGGCCTGGTCACAATACAGCTTTCTTTGCTTCAATACTTTATAGCTAACTATTCCAGAGGACTGCGATGTAAGGAAGGTTTTTGTGGTGCTTCGAGAATGTCAGAACCGCATTAAAGCTAAGCCGTACACGGCTGAGACTTGCCACCAGGAGACCGTCGACCTGGTCCACGCTATCGACCACTGCGTGGCTGACAAGGCTTTTAATAAGCTCAAGTAGAATAAACTATAGTTGAAAAGGTTTTTTTCGTTGTTATTTGTAGATTTACCTATCAGTAGACATACCAAAGGCCTGTGTCCTCGGCCCTGGGTATACCTCTGCCTACCCCTTCAGGAAAAATTCGTGATGTTATGTTATGTAAATGAAAATAATTTTCTTGAAATTTACATTGAACAATCCAAATGTGTAAGCTGCAAGATCCTTGATATCTGTGTCACCAGCTGTTGTTCCCTTTGATTGTTCCTATATTGACATCATATCTAACAGTAGTCCACATTAAACTGGACTTTATTTACGTTGTATATAGAGTTCGTTTTACATCAGTAATCCAAGGTATCTAATTCTGCGACCTTGATATAACTATGGCAATGTCAGGGTGAACGAGTACAGATGCAGAAACACTCGCATGCATGTAATAAACAGGGCATATTTTAACATAGTTTTAGTATACAAGGTGTTAGAAAAATGAGTAGGTACTTATGGTTAAAATGACAGCCTCGATGGCTCAGATAGGAGTAACTCTGCTTTCTGTGCCGCAGGGCCCGGGTTCGATCCCCGGTCAGGTAAAAATTTGTGTGCATGAACATGTCTGTTTGATCTGTGTCTGGGTGTTATAAGCTTATATAAGTATGTATATCAGTCATCTGATTACCATAGTACAGGCTTCTAGCCTAGTTTGGGACCAGATGACCGTGTGTGGAAGTTGTCCCATATTATTATTATTATTATTATAATGAAAATCCACAGATAATATGAAGAAATAGGGAATAATTTTCCACTTTATTGTTTGTGGTTGGCTCTGGATCTGGCCTTTATTGCGCGACAACAGGAAACCTTACAGTTTCTTCGTATTTATGAAAACTGTAAAATGTAGTTTTTAGGTTATGTTCATGTTTTTTTAAATAGCAAAAACACCATATAAATTTTCGAAATATGTTTCAAAATATGTTTTCGCGCAAACAATTATGTGGAAAATTATTCCCTATTTTTTCATATTTGTGTAGTTTCCTTTTGTTTGGGTGATGTTTAACCTTAAGGACTTGCGTCTACCCGTCAAATTGAACATCTTTCAAAAGGATCGGGTGCAGCACCCTCCCGCACCCACCCGCTTGGCTCATAGTATGGCCAAGTATATATAAATATATACCAGTTCAGTTACGCAGTTCGATATGGTTTTTTTACGCTGCTGCTCGTCCTCTGGATCTGTTAACTCTTAGCCTGCTCTTACGGCAACCACGGGTGGAGAGGGTGGAACACAATTCTAAAGCCGGTAACTCGACGGTGACATAATTTATTTATTTTAACCAAAATAAAATTACACATGAATACATATTATACAAAATTAAAAGTAAACTTCTATACAAATTATTATAATATACATATTTATGAATTCAAAATATATAATTACATTGAAAAAAGCACACACACACACACACATATTATGTGTGCTCATTATATCTACATCGTAGTCCTAGCATGTGGTACGACAACTGCCTTCAAATTCACCGGCGCACGGTATTATGGCCTTGCCCCAGCACTCGAACAACCTGGATCTACTTGTAGTTGTAATATGCTGCGAGCGAGGCCCAGCTGGTTTACTACCAGAGCCGCCTTGAATGACCGGTGACGCTTCTACCATCGTCACCACTATCATAGAAGATAAGAGCACCAACAGTACAACTGTGCTGAGTGTGGAACGCATGATGCCGAGAGTGGATAATGTTTGCTGTATTCGAAATGCATTCGTCCCGTTATATAGGCATCTTTATCTCTTACCTCTCGTGATAACCCTTCACACGATACTAGGGTAAAACCTAGGATATCCCAGCGTTACAATATACCTGTCACCTCAATATCTCCACAAATAACTTTGTTTACGCGAATCGTACTAATATTATAATTGCGAAAGTTTGTGGGATGGATGCTTTTTACTCTTTCACATCAATTGAACCTATTGGGCTAAAATTTGGCATAAAGATAGTTTAGACCATGGAAAAACACCGCAGGTCTCAGCTACTTTAGTATAATACTAGCTGTGCCCCGCGGTTTCACCCGCGTATACATTGTTCCCGTGGGAATATAGGGAAACAAAGTACCCTATGTGTTATTCCAGGGCCTATGTTACCTACAAACTCCAGTCGAACGGTTCAGTAGTTTTGGCGTGAAAGGGTTACAAACATCCATCCATCCATCCTCACAAACTTCCACATTTATAATATTAGTAGGATTATAAATGCGAAATTTGGTGTTTACTGGAGGAGAATCAGCTCGTCAAAAAGATCTCGACTAAGAAAATAATCACAAACTATGCACTCTACCATTTCTATAACCCGTCTATTAGTATCTCTGTAAATAAGGATTGACTCTGGCCACTGCGGCCTGTGGTATTGTGATCGCAAGCACTAGTGCTGAATATGAGGTCCTGAGTTCGATTCCTAGGTAGTAAAAGGTTTTATGATTTAGAATTTCTCAATAGCAGCCTAGAGCAGAGCCCCGTTACTCCATACGATCCCACGCGTACTAACTACTACTACCTAGAAAACATACTTATGTACACGCGTCAAATGTGGGCGTAAGAAGATATCGACATTACTGCCTCGTTGACTGCCTGTACGCAGGCGATGTAAAATGGCGGGGGGTGTGTGTCACTTCTTTACATAGTTTTAGTTAGTATTTTTGCCTAGAGCACAGAATTGAAAGCCTATATAGGCAATATACTCGCCCCCTTATTACACTGGACTTAAAACATAGGTATTATGATAGGTAGCTGGCGAATTTTTTTTTATCATAGTGACAAGATAAGACGAGCAAATCAGGTGCCTGATGGTAAGCATCATGATTGCCCAAATCAGACACAGTGCCACCCAGTGTTTTAAAGTTCAAAATTCAGCGCCGCACTGCACTGCGCCTGTCATCCTGAGATTCGAGTAGTTGAAACTCGTCATGCCCCGTAATTTTGCTGGCATCATTGCCCTTCAGACCGCAACACGGTCTGTCACAGTTCTTGGCGGATGAATAACTGGCAAAGGTGAGGTACTTCCCCAGGCGGCCCCCTGCAAAGGAGGCCTACCACTACAACTGTGAAATGTAGATGTTTTACGTCTAGGTATACCGCTGCCCGGCCCTAGACCTTCAAAGAACAAGGCGTGATGGTATGTTATGTCGGACAATTGGCAAAAAAGGAGGTGAAAATGAATTACACCCGTTCGAAGCCGAGGCGATTACGAGTATGTATGCATTAAAAGCTGTTTAGATTACATAGAAAAAAAAGATATTAACGGGTAATTAAATTCTTGATAAGTGTTAAGTGTAAAACCAAAACGTACTAGCGACCTGTCCTGGCTTTGCACGTCTATGCCTAGCATCCGTGCCCCAGTGGTATAATTTTCGATTTCAATCCGGGCCTGTTTATAAATCTCATTGACTTTTTGGCTGGGCATAGGGCGTAGGTCCTTAACGACATGAAGAGGGGGGGCAGTCCTTAGGTCATGTTGGGGACCTTCAACTCCGACTGTTAAATGCGCTCCATTAACGTTCGCTCATCTGTAATCTGTGACAATTAACCAATGCTTATACAGATATTTTTTTAACATAAAATAGGCTTACGTTTGACCTCAATCTCGCTTGATGGAAGGCGAAGATGAGGCCTAAGATGGTACACATTAATCATTAATTGACGTTAATCTAAGGGAAGTTATACTCTGTGATCTGTTTTTACTACTGTGCTCTCTCTCTCCAGAAATGTACAGAACCACAGACCGAACGCACCTCACGCACACTTTTGCGCGTGTACAAAACTCCATGCGTGCAGTGTCAGTGTAGTTGGTAATTTTTCCGCGGCTTTTGCATGGGAATAGAGTCGAGTGTCCGAGGTGTGGTTTGATGTGATTTGGGTAACCCGTTATGTTAGAGTAGGTACTTATATAAACTAAAATAAGTAATATTATTAACAGTATTACTTAATAAGGCATAAGGTAACCCCACGACCATAGAATAAAAACGCAGAGAAAGTGTGAAGACCAAGGAGAATCTATAGCTTTACAGTAATGCCCCATAAGGCCCAACTCTTTCTTTTTTACGTCAGTTGTTATTTTGATGTCATAAGAAAAATTGCTCCCCACATTGAACAATCCAAATGTGTAAGCTGCAAGATCCTTGATATCTGTGTCACCAGCTGTTGTTCCCTTTGATTGTTCCTATATTGATATCATATCTAACAGTAGTCCCCCTTAACTCGACTTTATTTACGTTGTATATAGAGTTCGTTTTACATCAGTAATCCAAGGTATCTAATTCTGCGACCTTGATATAACTATGGCAATGTCAGGGTGAACGAGTACAGATGCAGAAACACTCGCATGCATGTAATAAACAGGGCATATTTTAACATAGTTTTAGTATACAAGGTGTTAGAAAAATGAGTAGGTACTTATGGTTAAAATGAAAATCCACAGATAATATGAAGAAATAGGGAATAATTTTCCACTTTATTGTTTGTGGTTGGCTCTGGATCTGGCCTTTATTGCGCGACAACAGGAAACCTTACAGTTTCTTCGTATTTATGAAAACTGTAAAAAAGTAGTTTTTAGGTTATGTTCATGTTTTTTTAAATAGCAAAAACACCATATAAATTTTCGAAATATGTTTCAAAATATGTTTTCGCGCAAACAATTATGTGGAAAATTATTCCCTATTTTTTCATATTTGTGTAGTTTCCTTTTGTTTGGGTAATGTTTAACCTTAAGGACTTGCGTCTACCCGTCAAATTGAACATCTTTCAAAAGGATCGGGTGCAGCACCCTCCCGCACCCACCCGCTTGGCTCATAGTATGGCCAAGTATATATAAATATATACCATCTTCCCCTGCGACACACCGCGTCCACAACCAAACGGTGACGATCCCGTTAGGTCTGCGGAAGGCAGGAAGAGCAGCGCACCGCAATACGAGCAGTTATCTCTTGGCGCGCCCACCACTCGGTCGCGATACGTCTCATACCCAATAACGACCAAGCCGATAGTGGGAATCAACAAAAACTAACTTCTATGCATAATTTATTTCCTCATCATCAACATCATCATCATCTCAGCCGTTGGTAAACGACTACTGAGCATAGGCCTCCCCATAAAGGGGGGTTTTGCCAATATTCGACACGCCTGGCACGCGGATTGTCGAGCGCAGTTCGATATGGTTTTTTTACGCTGCTGCTCGTCCTCTGGATCTGTTAACCCTAAGCCTGCTCTTATGGCAACCACGGGTGGAGAGGGTGGAACACAATTCTAAAGCCGGTACCTCCACGGTGACATAATTTATTTATTTTAACCAAAATAAAATTACACATGAATACATGTTATACAAAATTAAAAGTAAACTTCTATATATTATATTATAATATAAATATTTATGAATTTAAAATAAAAGTACATGGAAAAAATCACACACACACACATACTATGTGTGCTCATTATATCTACATCGTAGACCTAGCATGTGGTACGACAACCGCCTTCAAATTCACCGGCGCACGGTATTTTGGCCTTGCCCCAGCACTCGAACAACCTGGATCTACTTGTAGTTGTAATATGCTGCGAGCGAGGCCCAGCTGGTTTACTACCAGAGCCGCCTTGAATGACCGGTGACGCTTCTACCATCGTCACCACTATCATAGAAGATAAGAGCACCAACAGTACAACTGTGCTGAGTGTGGAACGCATGATGCCGAGAGTGGATAATGTTTGTTGTATTCGAAATGCATTCATCCCGTTATATAGGCACCTTTATCTCCTACCCCTCGTGATAACCCTTCACACGATACTAGGGTAAAACCTGGGTTATCCCAGCCTAACAATATACCGGTCACCTCAATATCTCCACAAATAACTTTGTTTACGCGAATCGTACTAATATTATATTTGCGAAAGTTTGTGGGATGGATGTTTGTTACTCTTTCACATCAATTGAACCTGTTGGGCTGAAATTTGGCATATTGATAGTTTAGACCATGTTGTCGTGTATACAACGTTCCCGTGGGACTATCGGGAATCAAAGTACCCTATGTGTTAGTATAAAAATAAATAAAATAAAAATAGTTTATTCCAGGCTCTTAGCCCATATGTGACGACAAAAATTTACATAAGAACATAAACATTATAAAATTAGAAATTGAATTGAATTACATACATTAAAAATTTCCATAATAAAATACTTAGTCACATTAATAAAAATAAAAACCAAAGACGATAAAATTAATAAAATTAGGATTTGTATGTTAGTTATTCCAGGTTGTTATTACACACCAAATTCCAGCCCAATCGGCTCAGTAGTTTCGGCGTGAAAAGGTTACAAACATCCATCCATCCTCACAAATTTATAATATTAATAGGATTATAAATGCGAAAGGTGGTGTTTACTGGAGAATCAGCTCGTCAAAAAGATCTCAACTTGACTAAGAAAATAATCACAAACTCTGCACCCTACCATTTCTACCTGTATATTAGTTATCTCTGTAAAAAAGGATTGCCACTGGTCTTGGTGGTATTGTGATCGCAAGCACTATTGCTGAATATGAGTTCCTGAGTTCGATTCCCAGGTCGGAAAAGGTTTTATGATTTTTCTATTTGGAATTTCTCAATAGCAGCATACTACGTAGAAAACATAACGCGTGTACACGCGTCAAATGTGTGCGTAAGTAGGTATCGGCGTTACTTTTTCATTGACTGCCTGGTCACAGGCGATGTAAAATGGCGGGGGAGGTGTGTGTCACTTCTTTACATAGTAATTGTTAGTATTCTTTGCCTAGAGCACAGAATATAAAGCCTAGAGTCTGTATTTATGCCCGGTTGATGGCAATATATCCGCCCCCTCATTACCCTGGACTTAAAAGATAGCAAGGGCGTCGCCAGCCGATGAACAAGGGGGGGCTACTCAAGGAATTTCTACCCATATTCCTTGGTAGAAATTCCTTGGGGCTAGTAGAAGTATAGAGGATGGGAAAAGTATGTGGTACAATCGAGAGCATTATGAAGCAAGTGAAAACAACACTTTTAACAGAGCTATTGTCAAAAGTGTTAGGTCAGGTTAGGTCACTGTTAGGTCAATAGTGACACTATTGACCTAACAGCGGTGTACCTAAACCGCTGGCCTTCAAGAGAACAAGGCGTGATGGTTTGTTATGTGGGACAGTTGTCATAAAAGAAGGAAATGAATTACACCCGTTCGAAGCCGTGGCGATTACGAGTATGTATGCATTAAAAGCTATTTGGGAAAAAATTAATAAAATGTTAACGGGTTAAATTCCTTGATTAAATTCCTGATAAGTGTTAAGTGTAAAACCAATTATTATCTAACGTACACGAGTCGCTAGACTTGTCCTGGCTTCGCACGTCTGTGCCTAGCAACCGTGGCCCAGTGGAAAAATTTCCAAATTCAATCCGGGCTTGTTAAAAAATCTCATTGATTTTTGGGCCCAGTTGGGCGTAGGTCCTTTACGACATAGGGCGCAGTCCTTTGGTCATGTCGGGGGCCTTGTACTATGGGTTGCACCTTGGGCTATGGGTTGACCACACAAAACCTTCTTTACAAATTCTTTACAACCACAGAACGCAGATAATAATACTATGTATAGAATGGACACTGTCATTCTGTCATCGAGCTAGATTGAGCTCCTATGAGAGCCGACGGAGCTCGGAACGCACCTTACACGGTTTATTCCACTTTGTGCACCCAGGTGAACAAGGTGGAATAAACCCCTTACACACACTTTTGCGCGTGTACAAAACTCAATGTGTGCAGTGTCTGTGTAGTTGGTAATTTTTACGCGGATTTTGTATGGCAATTGAGTCGAGTGTCCGGGGTGTGGTTTCACTCTAGCAGCATTTGAGAAACCCGTCTTGTTAGAGTAGGTACTTGGAGAGGTACTTATATAAACTAGAATAAGTAATATAACTTACAGTATTACTTAATAAGGTGGGTAACCCCACGGCATAATCATTACAGCCCGTCAAATCTAAAGAGAACCGTTTGACGCGGCGTCTTTTCAAGCCGAAATATCTAAAAAAAAATCATAAAGCAGTTTTACTTTGTATCAAAATCGGTCACATTTCTCGAAATTTGCGTCAGTTTCGGAGAAAGCCCATTTACTTCCATACCGTCTAACTGAGGGTTACAAAATCCTTTTCTTGGTTTTTGCTTTAAGCGGTTTATATACAGACAGACAGACAGACGCGAAAAGCGACACAGTTTTATACTAGGTAGGTACCTATTTATTGATTAAAATGGCCGATATAAAAATACTATACACTTTTTTAATCACAGAGGTGGTGGTGATAATGTGATAATGAGGTCAAAGTTGAATTCGGTGGAAAGCCCACGTCTAACAATAGGTATACAATTACAAGCTCATAAAGGCTCGTTCACACGGCCATGATTCAGATGGATTAGTGAAATCGAGGTCCAGACTCAGAAAAAGGCGTATGTTATGTTATTAACCGCCAGGATGGTATAGGTGGGGTTTACCAGAACCACGTTTGTACCTATGTTGTACCGTTTTTGATGCGGTACGTGGCTCTAAGGGATTTACTAAGGGACTGTGGCTCTATAAGGAACCAACCCAATTTTTTAGGAGCCCCAAGAGTATGAAGTACCTACTTTTTAAATTAAAGAGGATTGCAGCGGAGAACTCCTAGGATAGACATTTGTGTATTTCTTTTGAGCGCGTGGTCGAACGCGGCGAGGGCTGGTGGGGTAAAAAGGCATAATTATATTATGTGCGTGGGGGTGTGTGTGTGTGTGTGTATACTCATCAGCCGGAAGACGTCCACTGCTGATCCTCCTCCATAGGTCCCTATTCTATGGCCTCCCCCATAGTATGCTATAAACAATTCATATGGGGGCAGCAAAATCACCCTTGGCTAGGTGATCGCAGTAGTTGGAATAATTAGAAACGGAGAGCGCTGTTGCCCACTCTCCGAATATGTCCCTCTGCCGGGTCTCACTGCTCCCGCGGGATGAGAAAGGGGTAACCTATTACATAGCAGGGAACCTCACGGCTTACGGGTGAGTGTGTGTGTATAAACGTACGCCTTAATAGTGTTATTTTGGAGATAATTAAGTGACCGGTATTTTCTCCCCTGACCGGTTTACTAGGTGCCTAAACTTTGGTTTTACCCGAGTGTCGCGTGAAGGGTTATCGCGAAAGATAAAGAAGCATATATAACGGCAGGAAAGCATTTCAAATGCAACATACATGATCTGCTCCTATTATGCGTTTCACACTCGGCACAGTGGCACTATTGGTGCTCGTAACGGCGTTGCTAGTGGAGATGGTGGTTGAAGCGTCACCGCTCGTTGAAGGCGGAGGCGGTGGTGGAGGCGGCGGCGGTGGCGGAGGCGGAGGCGGCTTTGGCCGCAGCTTTGGTCGTGGCAGAATCAAAAAAAGACCCGCCCCGCACAATGTTCACATCGAGGTAAACATCCAAACCCCTGAAAATGACACCCCACCTCCTCCAACCGAGATATGAGTTGCGACATCGCGCCGTCATCGTATAATCGGAATTCAGAGCCAGCAGAAATCGCAGAAACTCATATAACCCGAATTATAGTATAAATATACCTATATCAGTAGTGATCACTCTTTGTAACTTAGTTTTAATATTGTAATATATTTTATTATATAAAAAAATAAATGTATATTCAAAGGATTGTTTCTTCCTCCGGCGTCCGTGTACTCCGTCGACGGCATTCGTATCTAGAATCTAGCCTCCTTCGCAGCGTTCAACAACAACCTAAAAGCGCGGGTCTTTTAGGTTGATGTTGTCTGTTGTTGAACGCTACTGTGATCACAGACTGGTCGGAAGGTCGGAGGTGAGACCCAAGTCGCTCGAGTGTCGAAGCAAGGCGATCGTGTCGTGCGTCGCGTCGGTTTTGAAGGCAGCAGTTCCCTACCTACAAATTCTATGTGTTCATTTATATTTATTATGTTACAAAACTGACAGTCTTATCAGTACGCTCAAAATAGCGCAACGAGCTATGGAGAGGGCTATGCTCGGGATTTCTCTGCGAGATCGAATCAGACATGAGATCCGTAGACGGATTAGCAAGTTGAAGTGGCAATGGGTAGGGCACATAGCACGTAGAACTGATAGCCGATGGGGCTATATAGTTCTCGAATGGAGACCACGTGGTTAATTCGTTCAAGCCACGGACTGGCAAGCGCAGAGTAGGACGTCTTCTAAATTTAGTATCCTTTTACTCCATCAATATTGCAACGACCTTAAACAGTCCAGTTGGCCCATTACCTACTTAGTCGTGTATAGCTAGATGGTGACCAGGACCAAGACTGATGATGGAGCAGGCAGAAGAAGAGAAGAGGAAAACCATAATCTCTCTGGCTTCGTGGCTGCGTATACTGAGCAGAAAGGCATTAGATCCTGCTGTAGGACCCTAGTGACCATATTATAAGTATGAATAGCGAAAACAAAATAATAATAAAAAATAAAATAGTCAGCTATTTTGTGTGCAAGTGATGCATCTCACTTGCATCGCTACGTTAGTACTATTATTTATTCTGTGGCATCGCATTAGTTACTGTGCACTAGCCTCCCGCGCCGCCAAAGGGTTGTCGATCATGGGATAGTAAAATTTTTATTAATATTTCGCAAACTGGACTTATTAATCATCTTATGCGTAGTTCGTAACTCCCGATGCGCCCCCCTTGTCCTACAGTCCTACAGTCACAGTACACTCGAGTATTTAGTTAATACTTATAACTTGGGCCAACAAGTAAGTATACCTACTTAGGACGAAACTGAGGCTAATCAGTTTAGTTTCTTGTTGTGCGATGAAAGCACGGTAAAGATATCTAGTGAAAGGTATTGTTTATTTCAACGTGTTAAAAAAGGTGTAGTAATGCTTACGGGGTGCATATACCCGTCAAACTGCGTGTTCCTGCTATCTCAACCGTATGAAGTCCACTACTGGACATAGGCCTCCCCCATAAATTTCCATGTACAACTGGACACTACGATGTTTATTTTTTGCAACATTGCAATCCCAACCGGTCACACTGTGACTCGTTGGGATCCTTTTAAAAAAAATGTAGAAACACGATGGTAACTAATTTTGAAAAAAAATCGCATCGGGTAACAGTGTGACTCGATGAGGATGATGGGAATGTGATTCGTTTACTGTGACCCGTTGGATAATCCTGTATTATTATCTGTTCTATGCCTGTAGAGCAACGTATACCCTATTACTTAACAGAAAAGAGGACCTTAGCAGTTTGACACAATCTTATAAAAAAATTACTAAATCGATGTTTTGTATTCCCCTGTTTCCTCCGAAGACAGTTAGCCTATTTGATATATTAATATTAAGTTGAAGTAAAGTATGTCCCTATCATTTTATTTTTGTTTATAAACTCTACATTTTTTTGTAGTGAACGTCCAATCACGCGAGTAAAACTGGGATTTTTGGAAGTTCACTATGAAAAAACCAAGGGTTTATAAGAAAAAATAAAATGACTGGCATTTAGGTTTCTTCACTATAAAAATATCAGGATATAAATTCATAGAATGGGTTTATTAATTTCGGAGGAAACAAGGGAATACAAAACATCGATTTGGTAAATTTTTCATAGGATTGTGCCAAATTCCTAGAAGGCCATGTACGCTCTTAATAGTATAATTTTACTCTTTCATTATACATACCAACTTATTGGATTAGGTTTTGTAAAGTGCAGGGTTATCTACTCGACAGTACCTGCTCGATATTAACTATTGTGAATTACTCTCCGGATAAGGACTGCGAATGTTTTGGCCAAATCCTGCTTAAAAAATTATACCTATAAACGTTAGGAATAGTATCGTATGATACTTAGATCCTTAGGTCTTTTATGTTTCTTGTTCTGAGTACTGTGATTGATCTAGATCTGTGGTCTAGATTCTAGATTTATTAACGCATTACATAAAAGGTACCACTAAGGTACCTGAGGAAAACCACCTACCGATAAACAACTGAGAATCATCCCCACTTCCCCACTTCCCACTTCCCTGGTGACAAATGGGATATTTTTTATAATTTCCCAGTCGTCCTAACGGGAACGAAGGAGTGGGGGACCAGCGAGAATGGCTCCCTCACATAAAGTCAAGATAATCTCACAGGTTAAAGAATATAAAAACACTGTCACGATAATGATATAGGTATTCTATGTTTAGTTTAGTACAGGTATAGTATGTTACACGACGTTCAGTATAGTCTCACAATAACGATCTGTTTACATTGAACTAGTGATGGATTAATTAGCATTCGCATTCATTGTAAGCATGCGAATGCTTAATTAGCATTTAGTAAATTAAATGAAGTTGCGAAATTCTGTGAATGCGAATGAAGCGAATTCATCGCTTAAGTGATATTATTAGCAATTTGGTAGGCACGGTTAAGCAATAATCTTTATTTGCTTGTAGTTAGAGTCGTATATTGAATAAACGTGTATGATAATTTAATTCGTTAATATTAATTAATGGGTGGTGTGAAGTGCGAACGATCGTCTTAGCTAATTGCATAGCATTAGCAATTAGCATGCTAAGACTCCATATGTGTAAGCCTGTGGTTTTTTCCGTTCTCTTCTGAAGCTGCAACATCCCTGATATCTGTGTCACCAGCTGTTGAAGTTCCTACATTGATATCATATCTAACTGTAGCCCACATTAAACTGGACTTTATTTACATAGAATTTTATTTAACTTTATTTATATAGAATCGATTTTACACCAGCTAAGTTTCGTAATCCAAGTTACCTATCTAATTCTGCGAACTTGACATACTATGGCAATGTCAGGGTGAACGAGTAAGGATGTAAAAACACTCCATGTATGTAATAGAGAGGGATTTTTTTACAGACTGTTTTAAAAAACCGTGTGATATTACTTAAGGGCTTGCGTATACCCGTCATATTGAAGATCTTGTAAAAGGAGGATCGGGTGCAGCACTCTGCCTTATCTCGGGTACGCTTGAATACTCCGGAAAGGTTCCCATGCGACAGGTCAGGTGAGTGCCCTGTCATCTGCCACATCAGTTGCAGGGAGTAGGGAGAACGGCATATGCGAATGTGTATTGTCAAACTGCAAGCCTAGCCTATGCCTATGGCGAAAGACCACAGTCTTCTGCGGGCGCAACGGCGTAGGCGTGACCACACTGACGACCGGTTAGAGCGATAAGGCCTAGTTCATTTGCGAACCATGGACCAATTCATTTTTCCCTTAAATTTTAGTGACAAGAGCGAGCAACAAGATTGAAACGGTTTAAAATCCCTTCCACCCGCGCGTTAGGTCGCAAAAAATACGCTCTCTGGGTCGCTCGAGCCCGTCGCGCTTGGCGCCTGCCTTAGATAAAGTTAATCTGATAGGCGCCTGCCCTAGTCACTATTATAGTATGGACACAATTCAGACGGTTTCATAGATTTTATATGACAATATTGCAGCTGCTGTTGCCACCGCGCTTGATTCTAAGTAGGGCCAGGCGTTATATACTCCTCTTCTCCTGCGACCCTGCACTGCGTCCACAATCAAACGGCAACGACCCCGTTAGGTCCGCGGAAAGCAGGAAGAGTAGCGCACCGCGATACCAGTACTTGTCTCTTGTCGCGGCCCCACCACTCAGCCACGATGCGTCCCATACTGAATCACGACCATGACATCACGACCAAGCCGATAGTGGTATTCATAAATGAAACAACAAAAACTAATTTCTATATGTTTTATTATAATATGAATATATATTTATGGATTGAAAATAAATACTTAGATATCAAAATAAATAAACAACTGCACATAGTAGTCTAACAGTTGAATTTACAACTACCTTGATATTGACCGGCGCACGGTACATCGACCTTGCCCCAGCACCCAAACGACTTGGGTCTCACCTCCGAGTTGTCAGTGATCACCGTGGGTCCTCGGCCAGTTGTAGTACGTTGAGACGGGGACGCGTGCACTCCGGCCGGGGAGTTATTGTTCCCGCTCCAACCGCCGCCTCCAACGAGCGGTGACGCTTCAACCATCGTCACCACTAACATACTCGATACGAGCACCAACAGTGCTACTGTGCTGAGTGCGGTACGCATGATGCCGAGAGTGGATGGTGATATTTGTATTCGAAATGCTTTCGTCCCGTTATATACTCGTATAGACATCTTTATCTCGCACCCCGCGTGATGGCCTTTCACACGACACTAGGGTAAAACCTGAGGTATTCCAGTGACAAGGACGATATATCGGTCACCTCCAAAATTACAGTGTTTACGCGTACCTACGACCTACATACACATATTGATTACTGGTTGTGCCCCGCGGTTTCACCCGCGTATACATCGTTCCCGTGAGAATATCGGGACTCAATGTACCCTATGTGTTATTCTAGGATCTATGCTACCTTGATACGAAATTTCAGCCCAATTGGTTCAGTAGCTCGTACCTCAAAAGGAAAAAGGAACCTACAAGTTGAAACTCATATCAAAAACTCAGGTCCATGGTCCCTTGCTGCTGTAAACCCAACTTCTAAGATAACGCAATCA
This sequence comes from Hemistola chrysoprasaria, assembly GCA_947063395.1. Classification (NCBI taxonomy): domain Eukaryota; kingdom Metazoa; phylum Arthropoda; class Insecta; order Lepidoptera; family Geometridae; genus Hemistola; species Hemistola chrysoprasaria. The sequence continues at coordinate 7,624,050 of OX346730.1, read as the reverse complement.
AAATATACTAGTCTGGGTCCTTGGTACACCCACACTCCACCCCTCAGCATAACTCCTTGGGGAAACGTGGCGTGAGTCATGATGTTATGTTATGTCACAGAACAGATAATAATACTACGTATAGAATGGACACTCTCATCCGCCAACCAATCGCCCATCACCCCACGCTCTCGACGAGCTCTCGACGAGCCCTCGTCAGCTCGAAACGCACCTCAAGCACACTCTTGCATTTGTACAAAACTCCATGTGTGTCTGTGTAGTAGGTAATTATCACGAGGCTTTCGTGTCGGAATTGAGTCGAGTGTCCGTGGTGTAGATGAAGAATGAATTTCCATACACCCGTGCGAAGATGGGGCAAGTAATTTGTATAACTACATAATATTAGTAGGTACTAACTATAAGCTGTCTGTATTACAAATAAAAAATAAGACATTTACGGGTACTTCAATTCCTGATAATAATATCTTTTTTTTGCCTATAGAGGCCCCGGCTTTGCACGGGTATATATATATATATTTTGCGGTAAATGTCATTAATTGAAAATTATTAATAATTGCTGATACTTATTAAAGATTTGTTTAGATTAGATAACACTTTTATTGATACCACAATACAGAAAATTAACAAAATGAAACTTAAAAAAACTAAAACGTGAGTAACAATAATTGGCGGTCTTATCGCTCAGAGCGATCTCTTTCCGTCAATTCGGAAAGAGGAAAGGCATATACTAGACGGACTATGGTTTAAATATAAACTACTTAATACTAGGTTAGGTAACTATAATATTATAGATGAATACATAAGATGATGAATTAATAATATATAAATGCATAAATAAATAAAATAATATACACAATTACATAATGTAAAAACAAGTAAGACAATTTATTGATAAGATAAGAAGATATTTAGCGAATCTACTCAGCATAAGGAAAGGTAGTACGCTTTGACACGCAATTTAAAAGATGCCCGGTAAGCACGCGTTTTATTTTGGTGGGAAGATTATTCCACAGACGAACAGCTTCGACTATCTCAGCACTTTTCGTAAGGCAGTTCCAATAGCAATATTTCGGCTTCATCATCAAACCCTTGTCGTCATGTGGAATAAAAAAAAGGTCGGCAAACAATGCAATTATTGCCATAGGTTTGCGCCTGGGTTGCTCCTTGAATGAGCCCCACCACTGCCCTTGTGGAGTTGAAGTGGACAAGTTAGGTTACCATGGGCTTTCTTGTCGTCGTAGTGCGGGCCGCTTGTCGCGACACGCTGCCCTGAATGATATCATCCGTCGAGCGCTCTCCACCGTCAACGTGCCGGCCCTACTGGAGCCGAACGGTATCGCACGTAATGATGGTAGGCGTCCTGATGGAATGTCATTAATTCCGTGGAGTCGTGGGAGGTCGCTGGTATGGGATGCTACTTGCGTCGACACCTTAGCGTCCTCTCACTTGCAGAGATCCTCCAGGGCCGCTGGCGCAGCAGCAGATGACGCGGAATCCATCAAGCGTAAGAAATATGCGTCTCTCAGCGAGGGATGCATATTTGTTCCGTTTGCGGTAGAGACAATGGGGCCATGGGGTTCAGAAACTAAAACCTTTTTCAGGGAGTTATCGAGGCGCCTAGTTGAAACCTCAGGTGACCAAAAGGGTGGTTACTACCTTGGCCAACGTATAAGTTTGGCCATACAGAGAGGTAATGTAGCTAGTTTTTTGGGCACCTTACCTGCAGGAGGCGACCTAAATGATATTTTTTATTTATAATTTATGTTAAGTTATTAGTTGAATTGTTTTATTTAATTATGTTTTTTCATTACCTACACATAAATGCTAATTTAGTTTTCTTATGTAATATAATGTATTTAGAAGTCTGTAAGTTATTTAGTATAGTCATGTGTTATTTGAATAAAACTATAATAGTTAGGTAAAAACAATGCAATTATTAATATCTAACATGCTAGCCCAAATTCAACTTTCTTATCATTTGCCATCACGGAGTTCCAGTCGCTACATCATGGTTCCACCATCAGATCAGCTCAATGGTTGGTACCTTAATATTGCATTATCATAAGTCATAAGTATGCAAAATTTAAGCGAATTCAGTTGCAAGATTTGTACTGGACATACATACATACATACATAATGCATAGCTAGTTAAATAAAACCTTGTAATAATAATAACAAAAATACGTAAGGGACGACGTAGATAATAGTACATCTTTCGGTGGGTTCCCAACGAGTTAGAGTTCTTATATTGCTTGCAAAATGGACTAGGTAATTATAAAAAACTGACTCGCTATTACTATAGTTATTTATATGCGAGTTTTTATAGGTAAGTATGTAATCCGTGTTGGATGTGTGACGCGCCGTATACCGGAGTCCATAGCGTATGTAATTAGACAGATCTATTGTAGCCGAGAACACCTAGGACAGAATTTTGTGTGCTTCTTTTTAGTGCGTGGTAGCAACATAGCGAGGATCGATGGGGTATACGGAATACGGTATACCTAAAACTATTGTCAAATTATCAAGATGTTTATGTAGGTTGTAGTCGCGTAAAGTACGCGTAAGTACGCGTAAACACTGTAGTTTTGGAGATAACGAGTTGACCGATATATCGTCATTGTAGCTGGAATATCCCAGGTTTAACCATAATGTTGTGTGAAGGTTATCACGAGGGGTGCGAGATAAAGATGCCTATATAACGGGTCGAAAGCATTTCGAATACAACAAACAACATCCAATCTTGGCATCATGCGTACCGCACTCAGCACAGTAGCACTGTTGGTGCTCGTATCGAGTATGTTAGTGGTGACGATGGTTGAAGCGTCACCGCTCGTTGGAGGCGGCGGTCGGAGCTGGAACAATAACTCCCCAGCCGGGGTGCATGCATCCCCGTCTCAACGTACAACAACTGACCGAGGACCCACGGTGATCACTGACTACTCTGAGGTGAGACCCAAGTCGTTCAACTGCTGGGGCAAGGCGAATGTACCGTGCGCCGGTAAATTTGAAGGCAGTTGTAAATTCAACTGTTAGACTACAAATTTTACAATAAACACATACAGTGTGTATGTGTGTTTATTTCAATGTACTTTACTTATATGTCTCCGTCAAATTGCACGAACCGTTAGTTTATATAATCTATATAAATATGATATTATAAAGTTCAGGAAAATTTTATTAACCAAAATTTTAGACTGACGATTCTTAAAATTTTTAGGTCACATATAATATATTGAATTAATAAATATGTACTTATATCATAGTAATATTATAATATAAAGTGTAGAAATATGTTCTTGTTGTTTCATTTATTAATATCTACCACTAGGTTCCCTATTTATTCGCATGAAATCGTAAGCCATAATATCACATGGCATAACTTTTGTAGCATAATCATTATTACACATAAACGTTTTATGCATCATTTTTAAGCATAACTACAGTAAGCATAACTAAAGATACACCTAATTTACTTAAGCATAACATTAACAACATTATCATAACAACGTTAAGCATAACCTTATGAAGGCATAACGTCATTGAGCATAACAATATAAAGACATAATGATCACTACCCATAAGGCATAATCATCATAGAGAATAATTTTAATATGTATAAAAATTATGCGAACGCATAATTTAGTCCTAAAATCTTAATAACCGAATATTTTTTAAGCATAATATTAAAATGGCATAATAATAATTAAGCATAATATTGTCATATTATGGCATAAACTTAACAACGCATAATTTTAAAATAATAATTCATATAGGTAATGTAAGATTTTTGTATAATAAAAAAATAATAATTTTCGTAACATAATAAAAGTAAACCTACAGATGACTGCGTGTTCTAAACTCTACAAGACGGCGGAGGTTATTATGCCAAAACCAAACTACGTGTATGCATAATTATTGTTATGGCAAAATATAAAATATGCAGAACATACTTTATGCGAAAAAAAGTAATGCCACGTAACATAATGCGAAACACAATTATTCCAAATGATCATTATTCCAATAGAAGCATTATACCAAAACCTATATTACTATGTGTAACGATCATTAGGTTTGCCAAAAAAAAATGCTTATCAAAGGAATCCCGTACCACTATCGGCTTGGCTGAGACAGGCTGTGACTCGATATGGGACCCATCGCAGCCGAGTAGTGGGGCCGCAGCAAGAGGGAAGTGTCATCACATGATTCCTTTCAGCATTTTTCGAAAATCGCGTTACTTTTCCGAGCCTCCTTAGTACTAGATACTAAAATGTCAAAGGGCTTAAAGGAAAAAACGCTACTTTACAGGAGAGCCAAAAAACGAAATTCAAAGAAAAATTAACAATAACTTTTTGGTTTTTGAAGCTACTTATTGATTTGAGTGTAAGGGACAAACTTTATATTTTTTGGTGCCTTACCGGTACTAAATAGCATAGTTTTCGATGTCCTTTAAGAGTCCCACTCTCATTACTTTGTCCTTTAACCCAAAGATTGTCTAAAATAATTCTAAGCCATGAGGGTAAAGGACTGCTTTAAATCAGTTCATAGGTCTTAAAAGACTATACTTAATTTTAAACGAAAATAATTTGTCCTCTAAAGCCTTGGCACAACAATATCCTACAAGGCCGCCAATTGTTACATTCAATTATTTTATTAATTCACAATAACACACTGTTATCTCAGTAATATTTACAAAATTAAAACTAGAACAAAAACTTCGGTTTAGTTTTAAAAAAAAAAAAAAAATATATTGTATACCTAATTAATTTTGTCAGGCACATTAATTATACAATTAGAAAATATGTTTTGTGATAATCAGAAAGAATACTATATTATTTTATCTATATTATTGTACTTGTAGCTCGAACTGGCTATTGTCAGTTTTTAAAAACAATCCTACCGTTGTTTGTTATCTTTTCGCGAAATACCACTTCGAGAGAAGTTTGGTCATCTAACGTACAGAATTGAGGGTATTCTGTTAATGATCTTATATGAAAATCATGTCTGCTAACCGTTGTTAAAGTGATTTGCCCGGCATCTAATGATCTAAGGCTTTTTTCATTGTTCAACCTGCCTTAATTCCCTGTACTTTGTTTGATTATGCCCGGTTTCTGAAGATTTAGGTTGTTATTGTTTAGGTTCTGTTGTAAGAGGTTGCGGTGTTTTGAAATGGCTTTAGTTAGCATTGTAGCATGTTTATCAAACCAGACTTCATCTATGCGTGATTTAACTCCAAGAGCCTCTGCAGCTGTATTTAGAATGAGAGAGACATTCCAATTATTTTCTAGTTCACTCTTGCTTACTGTTAATCTGACACCATCAAGGGCCTGTAGGTAGTAGGTAGATGGATCTGGTTTATTTAGAATCAAGCTTTTTAAGATTTAGAGAGATGGGCTTGGATCGTGTCGGTCTGCGTGGTGGATAATGTTTAATATCATTTTAGTAACAAGTCTGTGGTTCATCAGGCAGACATTTACAAACACGATATGTATATAATTGTGCGGACATTCCATGTACTCCCGTAAGATGTCGGGGTAAGCAATTCTTGGGACACCTTTTCTAGTTCCGTCTTCGGCTGAGGAGGGGAAGCAGTGTCTCTCTTTATTGAACTGCTTTGTCACATAGGGTGCTGCCGACTGCACTGTTACACCGATGCAGTGCGAGAGCGACCACCATCCCTAATAACCGCCTTTGTGCAGATATCAGCCGCCAAAGCCTGGCTCACACCAGCCAGACCTCTCTACTTCTATTTATGTAGTAATATATGAAAAATAAGGTGTAACATGTGATCAATTTAAAAGATGTTCGATTTTAAGTTATCTACAAACACTGGTCCTTATCCTAATAAATGCGAAAGTTTGTGAGGATGGAGGAATGTTTTTTACTCTTTCACGCCAGAACTACTAAGCTGATTGGGCTGAAATTCGGTATATAGATAGTTTAGACTCTGTAATAGCATAAAAATTAATTTAAAGATATTCCGATACCCAATATCAATACCAATCGATAGAGCTCAAAAAGATTAGCGTGACATTATTAACTCATTTTCGCCATAATGTCCTTGAAGCCCTTTGACATTTTAAGTATCGATATCTGAAAAAGGATTATTTAACAGTATATCTGCATACATTCCTGGGAAATGTATAAGTACATTTCCCTGGAATTGTATTCAATTCCTAGGCTTACTTTTCGACCTACTTTTGACCTCCACAAAACTTAAAATCTATTCTACCTACAGATTAGAAACTTTTCGTATCTAATAATACCACACACATGTATAGTGATCAGTACCTACTGACTTTGGGACTACGCATAATTTGAATTTATACTCTAACAGAAGGGTTACCCCAATTACACTGCTCGAGTCAATTCATATATAGGTTATGTGGACAACCCATATTATCAGAGTTTCAGGTCACCAAGATGCCTACGCAGCCTCTGACATGAGCTAACGACTGCTCCCTACATAACATATCTTATAGGAAACTATAAGGACTACAGTTTAACGTGCCATCCGAAACACGATACCCATACAAAATGGATCAGCTAATCGACATATTTTTATGGGAAGACTAAATACTTTTTTGCGAATTCCGCAATTCTTTATTTTGCAAGTTCTTAATTCTTAATTTTGTATTTATTTGTATAAACATGGTTACATAACAATGATTATAACATAATATAATTTACTGCAGCTATCAGTAGTCATCCCCATGTTTTTCCTAGAAGGCGTACAAATATCATAGAGGACTGTACAGTCATAGTGTGAATGGTCAAGTCGGCAGGGGCCGACCTAGGCATACTTTTCATGAACAAATTTACGTTGTTTTTAGGAAAGGCCAAGTCAAAAGTACCTAAAACCGACGAGCATGTATGAAAAATGTCATGAAAGTGAACGAAGCGAAAGCTGTATGTCAGGATCGTAGCAAGTGGAGGGAAATAGTCTCTGCCTACCCCCACCGGGAACAAGGCTGTATGTATGTATAGTATATAACTAGCTGTGCCCCACGGTTTCCCCGCGTAGTATTCGTTCCCGTGGGAATATCAGGATAAAAAGTAAACATAAACATAACATACATTCACGCCTTTGTCCCGAAGGGGTAGGCAGAGGTGTACCCAGGACTCAGTCCCATAGTAGATACACCCACATTTCGCCAGTATGTTATTGGTCCCATGTAATAGGGGGCGAGCCTATTGCCATCTACCGGGCACAGTTCCAGACTCCAGGCAGTTATTGAGATAATTCCTAATGGAAAAATCCAATATTTAACACTTTGCCTGACCTGGGGATCGAACCCGGGACCTCTTGATTGGCAGTCGAGCATGCGCCCTCTACGCCACCGAGGCAGTCAAAAAGTAAAAGCAGATAAAAAGTAACTATCTCTAAACTATCTATATACCGACTTTTAGCCCAATCGGTTCAGTAGTTTTGGCGCGAAAGGGTAACAAACATCCATCCATCCATCCATCCTTACAAACTTTCGCATTTATAATATTAGTAGGATTAAACAACTACATAATAAGTACAAAATTATCCTTAATCCTTATTATTAATAAGTATATTTCCAATAATTATCATACAAAAATAGAATAATATTATAAAGATGCTAATTCTAATTATAATTAAACAACCAATAATAAAATGTAAAAATCCTAATTCATGTCAAATAAAATATTAAAAGAAACAACCCATAAAATATCCTAATAATAATTCATGTTAATCATAAATCTGCCAAAATAAAATGTGAAATTCTATTTATTTTTTGATAGTGCCGTGAGCGAATCAAGTGCCTGATGGTAAGCATCATGTTTGCCCATATCAGACACATTAATTTCACTAGCAACATTGCCCTTACTGAAAATCCTAATTCAAGTCACAATATAATTATGAAATTAGGTACTTAAGTAGTATAAGTAGCACCTATATGTTTAAAAAAATCATTCACCGGTTGACGGGTGGATGTACCCCAGACCACATTAAGTGCTTCATTACTACACCTTTTTTGGTAAACTATGTTTTTCTTAGGTCTGCAGTCAGGGCCATTTGCGAAACAAACGCGAATTTTGAGAAATGCTGAAAGGACTCTCGTGACGGCACTTTTCTCTTGCTGCGGCCACTGGGCCGCGATCTTGAACGAATTAACCACCGTATAGGCCGCGATGCTCTGCTGCTTCCGTACCCAATCACAGCCTAGCCGATTTTATTTGTGGTGGTAATAAATAAAACAACAAAAACTAACTTCCATAAATACATTATACTAAATATTTATTCAAAACATGAATTCAAAATATACATCGAAACCAAGCACAAAGCACACTGTGTGTTCCTTGTAGGTACATTAGTCTAACAGTTGCCACGACAACCAACTTCATATTTACCGCACGGCCCTTGTGTCTTGCCCCAGCAATTGAACGACTTGGGTCTCACCTCCGAGTTGTCAGTGATCACCGTGGGTCCTCGGTCAGTTGTGGTACGTTGAGACGGGGACGCGTGCACCCCGGCCGGGGAGTTATTGTTCCCGCTCCAACCGCCGCCTCCAACGAGCGGTGACGCTTCAACCATCGTCACCACTAACATACTCGATACAAGCACCAACAGTGCTACTGTGCTGAGTGCGGTATGCATGATGCCGAGATTGGATGTTGTTTGTTGTATTCGAAGTGCTTTCGTCCCGCTATATAGGCATCTTTATCTCGCACCCTGCGTGATAACGCCTCACGCGACACTATAGGGTAAAACCAGGCCCCAATACCGGTCATCTCATCATCACCAAAATTACAGTGATAAGACATCATCATCATCACCATCACCATCATCATCATCATCCGGAAGACGTCCACAGGCTGATCACAGGCCTCCCCACAACTCCCGCAGCCCACTACATCCCACTGCTGGGCATAGGCCTCCTTCATATCATGCCATACTTGATCCTGTCCTGTTCAAGCCGGGTCCAGATGCGACCCGCCTTTTTTACTATACAGTTTTACTATTAACTATATGTTACCATTTTATCTAGAAGTTTAATGCCGAGCATGGCACGCTCTCCATAGAGCGTGGTGTGGACACTAATTAAAGGGTACAGTGTGATTTCTTAGAAATAAGTTCTTGTTTTTTTTTAAAAGAGGAAATGTTAGAGTAACAATAATTTATAATTTATAATATTACTACTTATATAGATAATAAACATAACTACTATTGCGGTCGAGAACGCCTAGGACATCAAAGCACTTTTAGCCTGTGTTTCTGTAGTGCGTGGTTGAAACCTAGTGGTGTAGCTAAAAGACTAAGTACTAAGAAAATAAATTAATAAAGACACTATATGTGTACACGCCTTAACACTGCAATTTTGATGAATTGTCGCCCAAAATTCCCCAGGTTTTACCTTAGTGTCGCGAAGGGTTATCACTTATCACGCGGGGTGCGAGATAAAGATGCCTATATAGCGGGACGAAAGCACTTCGAATACAACAAACAACATCCAATCTCGGCATCATGCGTACCGCACTCAGCACAGTAGCACTGTTGGTGCTCGTATCGAGTATGTTAGTGGTGACGATGGTTGAAGCGTCACCGCTCGTTGGAGGCGGCGGTTGGAGCGGGAACAATAACTCCCCGGCCGGGGTGCACGCGTCCCCGTCTCAACGTACTACAACTGACCGAGGACCCACGATAATCACTGACAACTCGGAGGTGAGACCCAAGTCGTTCAACTGCTGGGGCAAGGCGAATGTTCCGTGCGCCGGTAAATTTGAAGGCAGCTGTCGTGGCAACTGTTAGACTAAAAAATACAATGTGATAATTTGTCATAAATATTTGATTTATAAATTATAATATGTTTACATCGAACCTTGTCATTGTTTTATTATTAACAGCGTATCCTAGCGAGAAATTTGACACAATCTTAAGAAAATTTTACCAAATCAATGTTTTGTATTCCCTTTTTTCCTTCGAATATACCTAGAAAATCTATTTGATAAGTATATTTATATCCGGAAATTTTGAAGATGAAGTAATCCCTATCATTTTATTTTTGTTCTATCTGGTTTATTTTTGCCTCCCGCGGCCCTAACGGGGACGCCACCGTTAGTTTTGGAACGCGGTGGAAGAGGAGTATCCGTAATCGCTATAGCGAGGCACCTCTATCTCCCTATACTCCGAACGTAACCGAAGTGACAGGTGATGGAGCCAATTTCTTGGGACTTGGGACCCTTTTATTAACATGTACAACATTTTAGACCATTACATGTTACATGTTGAGAATTATAGGTAGATATACTCATATATTAATACTTATTCTTAGGTAGGATTTTACTATAATATGAATAACATCCGTTTAATTTTCTATTTTAATAGTTTGACGATCTCGCGTCCTATAGGTAAGGACTAAGGACCTAGGTACCTATAGTCACTGCTTTTTGTAACTTTTTGTGCCAATTTGAATTTTTGCAAAGTAAATTCCAACGATTAGTCAATTGTAGATAATATTATTATTGACTAATCGAGTCAATTGTAGAAGAGTAATTAGGTGAGCAAGTAAGAGAACGTACCCATACTACGTGATTTTTTTTTTTTTTTTTTCACCCCCTTCACGGAGAAGTGACCACCTCAGTGGGTATAAAACAATTCCATGACCCCCTGTAGTTACCACGTAGTAATAGGTACATTAAATAAATATTGTGGTTTTAAATTTTTTTTTTTAAACAAAGTAGAAACAATAATTTAGAATCATACTTATTAATTAATAAAACTACAGAATAGAAAAGGAAATAAAACAACGCTTGCCGCGTGACGCCAAAAGTGTGCATGCACTACAATTATTGTTAGTAGAACAATAATTAGTAGTAGGTATGTGTACGTTCCCTAAGAACATTAAATTTATTAGAAATGATTATTTGTGGAGTTATTTATTAAACCTATTTTGAGAAAGGTCATACACATGAGAATGTGATATTGAAGTCTGTTGTAGCACTAATTAGCTTGTTAACAATAATTGATTTCACAATGTGTGTCGCAATGCAAGGGCGACGCTGGTACTCTTGCAATCTTTATAGTAAATTAAGAAATAAAAAAACTCCTTCTAATTTTTTTATTCCTAATTTTGCACTTGGCTAGGTACTTATGTAATATTTCAAATCTCTATGTCCACTGAGCCAGGGCGTTGGTGTGTGGGTCAGTCTCAGATCATACAATAGGCTTGTTGACTAAATTTGAAAAATTGGTTAATACATTATCTTACTATCTATTTTACCCTAAAAACTTATTATTTTTGAAAAATTCGATCATTTATATTGTGTATTTTTGGTTTTAAAAAATCAATTTGAATTTACCGCCAAAACGCTCCAGACTGTCATGGCGTTTTGAATGACGTCACGCCGTGGCAAACACAACAAAGGAGTCGTGTGTTTTTATGGGAGTTGTTAGTTTTCTCTAATTAAAAATGAATTCCTCTTATTACAAGAACTGTGTAGTGCCCCAGTGTAAAAGTACGACTATAAAAACGCCAAACAAATTATTCATTAATGTTCCAAACAATAAATATATACGAAAAAAGTGGCTAAACCTTGCGAGGACAGATGATGTTATAAGTTTATCTGCAGTTTCGAGAATGTATTTTTGTGAAGATCATTTTGATGTAAGTCACACAATCAAAATAATAACAAATTTAAAACAAAAATAATGAATCATTATTTTTCAAGTTTTAATTTACGAGTAGAGGTTACGTTATGTTGTTATCAGGTAGAATTTTAATTTAGTGTTATATTTATTATAATTAACCAACATTCTTTTCTTATTCTAGTTGCCAAATGACATGGTTAATTATATGGAGTATCATGTTACGGGAACAGTAGCACAAGTGCGCATGAAACCAGGCTGTACTCCAAGTAAATTTGAATGTCAAAAAGACCGAAAAAAACGGACATGTAGCACTATAGAAAGGCCATATATGTTAAAGAAACAGACAATGATGACAATCGCTGAGTGTCTGAATGATTCACAGGAAATTTGTACACCACCTCAAAACCAATGTCCGGCAACTTACATTAAGTATGACAAACTCCACGAAACAAATAATACTGTTTATGTTTATAATAAGTCAATGAACATGTATTATATAATTTACACATATACATACTTACACAGAGGTTTTAACATTGCGGAATTCGATGAGCAAAAGTCAGTATTTGATGCGAAAAAATTGCCGAGCATGACGGCGTCAATTCTGGGTAAATTCGTACTATTTGCTTTAATAAATCCTGATTCCATAGCGAAATATATTTTTCTTTCAAGAAATAACTGAAATCCACTATGTTAACTTGTCAAAAATAGCTAAAAAACGAAAACTAATTATATAACTTGCTCTGTTTTATGGAAAAGTCAACAACAACAATGATGTTTGCCACGGCATGACGTCACGCTTTCTGATTGGTGTTTAATATCACGTGATCGTATGCCTAGTTTTAAGGAATTAATTTTTTGAAAATATTATTAATCTTTGTTTCGTTTTATAAATCATTTAGTTTTTTAGTATTTCTACATCTTAGTTAATAATCAGAAACAACCGTGCATCCGATTTATTTATAGTGGACACAACCCTATTGTTTGTATGATCTGAGGTGTCAGTCAATCAATCGGGGCTTCGATTTTATGTATACAGATTAATTAAAAATCAGTATAGAAGTTTTTTAAGGCAAGAATTTTCACTTGAAACGGGAAACTGATAGGTACCTAATCAGTTTCCCGAAAATGCAAACATATTGCTATTCCGCACGAAGGTTAATATATAATCTTTTCCCTGCCATATTCCATTTACAGTAAAAACATTATCTGTTTTACGTGCAAAGGCGAAAGCTGGCAGCTTTTATCAGGATAAACAAGAGGCCCGGGGGTCCTGTACCCCCTGAGTTGCGAGTCTTCACGTCAACGAGAAATAGGTCGAGCTTCGATAAATGATAAGTATTCGCTCGCACTTTGATCAGACAACGCACTACAAAAAGACAAAAATAATAAGCGGCAATTTTCAAATTGTTGTGTGCGTAAAACAATGCTAGCGTAAGACAAAAACATTTTGCAAGGCGAGCCAGTGCGCGTGAAAAATTGTTGGACACGGATTACGCCGATGCGTACGGGTGTGCGATTGTTATGGCGTTACTGCCTCGTTGATTGCCTGGTCGCAGGCGAAGTACAATGACGGGGGTAGGTGAGTATCACTTCTTCACGTAGGTAGTAATAGTTAGTACCTATTTGTTGTGTGCGTGAAAAATTGTGTTGGACAGATTTGATTACGGCGTAATTTAAATTGCCGCATTTGACAAGTATGACAGCGGTAACTATCGAGTCGGAGCGCGCGCGGAGACCGGTCAATTATCTTTGAAGTCGACGTTTATAGGCACAGACACGTCTATCACGCAAGGATAAGGTTCACACATCAATACAGACTGAATTCGAGTATGGGGGCTTTGAACTTGTCAACAAGTGGTTGAAAACTAATGGAATTTGGGTAACAATAAACATGAACTTGTTTTTACCAAAATCAGAAGTGGTATTTCCAATAACTGTCGTGCAGCAGAACCTCGAGATTGTTTCCGTTATATACAGAATGAATGCCTTTGATTCTCGCTTATGTGAATCTCCGGCATGGTTTGCGTATAATATGGCCTACTTCCTTGTCTTTGGCTATGTTTTTATAATTACTTGTACATAAATAGTTACTAGATAGATACGGTAGATAGACAAATACAACATGCCCGCCTAGCATGGCACGGGGATCTCATTTTCCTCGCTTTTTGTCTCTTTCGCGCCCGAACATTGCATATATGCTGTCACGTTCTAACCCCCTGAGACTTCGTTTTCCCTTGTCACTGTGCTACCGGGGCTGGACAAGTTCAGGCGTCCAGTGCCAAGGAACTTTGGAAGTTCGAATTGAAGTCCTAGATGATCTCATCTCATGACGTACTTGGTTCGCCTTATAATGATAGGAAACTGGATAACGTAGCAGTTTCGTTCTATTATTTCAAAACAATTTTTAAGATTATATAATTTACATACACACAAAAAACTCTAAAGACCATCTCGATACCTCAGTTTTTAATCAAACAAAATCACAGAAGGAAGTCACAGACAGATACACAGATCAATAGATAGTGATAAGTAGTTTAAAATTATATAATTCATGTTTTAAGTAAAAATTTTAAATAACGTTAAAGTGTACTTAATAGTAATTGTAAGACAATGTGTATTATATTTAGTTAATTAATTAGTGGAATTGGCTATGAAGTCGCACTAGTTAATAACAAATAAATAAATAAAATAATACACAGACCGAGACGTCAAATTTATAACGTGCCTACCTTTTTCTGTCGGAGGATAAAAACGGCTTTTTGAAACAAATATAATTTGTAGTGATCCATACTGTATGTTATGTGTATCTCAGCAATTTGAACCACGTCATCACCTACATCTCTCACATTCTCGCAGTAGGAGTAATAAAGTGGTCGGTATTACCACAGAATAAATAATAGTACTAACGGTATTACGCAGAATAACTAAATAATTACATTTTTATAGAGAAACTAACTCTCGACGTAGGGACGGAATACTTCTTTTAACGTTAACTTTTCTTTTGATCATAATCAGCTGGAAGACGTCTGCTGAACCATAGGGCACCATTACCTCCCCATAGAGTGGTAAACTAGGATTTTGCCGTAATCACCACGGTTGGCAGGCGGCTTGGTGATCGCAGTAGTTGGGATACTTGGAAATGGAGAGCGCTGCTGCCCACTCTCTGAATATATTCCCGTTGTCGGGTCTCGCGGCACCCACTGGATGAGAAAGGGGTGGCCTTAGATAAACTAAGGGGTGGCCCTTATTTTATTTATTTTTTCTTCTCATATAAAATTATCTAATATGTACTTAAAGTATTGTATAAGCGTTATTTATTTATATAGTATATTATATATTATAATATTTTCTCAGAGCGGTGTGGCAATCCTGTTGCACCCACTGTTACAATAAGCTAAAATATAATCATAATTTTGTTAACTTAAAAAATGGCATGGAGCAGTGTCCATGGTGTGTAATAAATAAAAAATAAAAAAAAAGGTGTGGCCCTATTATATAGCCGGGAACCACACGGCGGTTCTTTTGATAGAATGCCTTATTTCCTGTAAAGATAAGACAAACGTGTGCATGCGTTAACGAAGTGAATTCAAGTGAATATAATATAAGGTATATGACGTGTCACAAGAAGGTGTAGTAATACTTATCAGGGTGTATTAAGAATTGCGAAATTCGCAAGAAAAAATGTTGGCCACCCCGACAAATGGATCACAGCTGATCGACAAATTTAGTTTTTTTTTCTATGATAGTGAGTGACAAGACGAGCAAATCAGGTGCCTGATGGTAAGCATCATGATTGCCCATATCAGACACAGTGCCACCCAGTGTTTTAAAATTCAAATTCTACGCGACACTGCACTGCGCTTGTCACCCTGAGATATGAGTTGTTGAATCTCATCATGCCCTGTAATTTCGCTGGTAACATTGTTCTTCATACCGGAACACAGTAATGTTTGCACATTACTGCTTGGCGGATGAATAACTGGCAAAGGTGTGGTACTTCCCCAGGCGGCCCCCTGCTAAAGAGGCCTACCACTACAGTATGCTAAAGAGGCCTACCACTACAGTTAGTTGTTTGTTTTAACTCACGCGTTGAGGAATTTCAGTTCATAAACAATTTTTTTTTTTGCCTAAATCTATGTCATTGACCGATTGCCCTTGGCTTATAATTAGACCAATATATTTAACTGGCCGGCTTAGTTTGGGGTTGATGACCAATATCGATCATAGGTGCAAAGTGTCTGAGATGAAAACAGTGTTACCAGATGATCTAATGTGAAGTTCCCCCAACTGTTTCCGAAATCCCCTCGAAAATAGCCTTTAAAAACTCTTAAATTTGCTGGGCTGTAAGTACATTTTGCTTGCTTTAATTATTCTCTTTCTGGCTCTGAAGAACCAAAGTGGTTCTATCAACACATTCTACTTGCAAGAAATCTGCAAGATAAAATATTATTTTGGTTAACTTTGAACAAACTCTATGTTTATCATAACATCATTTCTCTCATCCACCGAAAATAAGCATAATATGGAAAGTAGGCACTCAACGGTAGGATGAAAAGACGGGAAAATGAAATCACTTGCCACTTTACAAGTCTACTAAGTTACCTTTCCTTTATGGGCTAATTCAATTACTTCCTCGAACATAACCCTAATCCCTAATTGAGAATGGTAGATAAATAAAGAAGATTTAATACTTACCTACTAGTATATATAAGTAACTTAAGATTAGGAAATCGGTATAACGCTTTTTAGATCAACCAATTTGCGATTGAATTCGCTACATGACAAAAATCGTTTGAAGTTAATCCAGAGATCAAGTAGGGCGGAATAATTGTCTGTCTACAGTACTTACCTACCTACCTAGTACCTAGATACTTATTGATTATAGAATTTGGCTCATTCCTGTTCAAGGCGCATAAGCCACTTGATCTAGATACCATGTTTGGAGAGATGAGGTACCTATCTAATTATTAAACTACCCTTATTATTATTACCCTTATTAAATTAACGCAAACTAATTGTGTTTTTGAGCAAAACCAAAACTATGGATATTTTACAATATTTAGTTTTCCTTAAAATAAATGTATTTTTCCCAAAAAGACTGCTTCGGTGGCGTAGAGGGCGCATACTCGACTGCCAATCAAGAGGTCCCGGGTTCGATCCCCAGGTCAGGCAGTGTTTTAAATATTGGATTTTTCCATTAGGAATTATCTCAATAACTGTCTGGAGTCTGGAACTGTGCCCGGTAGATGGCAATAGGCTCGCCCCCTATTACATGGGACCAATAACATACTGGCGAAATGTGGGTGTATCTACTATGGGACTGAGTCCTGGGTACACTGCCTACCCCTTCGGAAAAAAGGCGTGAATGTATGTTATGTAAGAAATAAAGTCCAAATAAAGATCTTACCGAGATTCGAGCCCCCGCCCTTAGATCGTAATTCAAAGTGCGTACATAACAAACTAGGCTACACAATTTTGGACTTTGATACCTACGTATTTTTCCCTTTACCCCTTTCGCAATGGAAATATACAAGTAAAAGGACAAATAACTTTTGATTGCGTCAACTTAGCATTATGATTTTTTTACCACAAAGGACCGCAGAGACTTGAGTATTTGATATCAATTTCAGCTTGATACCTCCATGCGTTCCCGTGAAAAAGTGTCTTGATAGACGGAT
Source organism: Hemistola chrysoprasaria (assembly GCA_947063395.1). Lineage (NCBI taxonomy): Eukaryota > Metazoa > Arthropoda > Insecta > Lepidoptera > Geometridae > Hemistola > Hemistola chrysoprasaria. The sequence goes on along the minus strand of OX346730.1, from coordinate 7,606,755 downwards.
AGATACAAAACGGACAGACAGACAGACAAACAACAAAGGGATCCTATAAGGGTTCTTTTATTCCTTTTTTGGTTCGGAACCCTAAAAATGATTGCAGTTATCTATGACCAGTAGTCAGCAGTTATCTATGACCAGTAGTCAGCAGTTATCTATGAGTTTGTTTATATAGTTTAGACCGAGATTAAACTAGGAGCAAGGTCAAACCGAGGCTGTCAGGTCACAGAATAAATAATAGTGCTAACGTCAGGTTTAGCACGGCTATAATAAATTATTCGTACGTTTATTACGAGAACTAATCGATCAGTAGGTATCGGTTAGGGTAATCAATTTGCCGAACGCATATAGGTAGGAGGTACCTATATTATGCATTGCGGATTTTTCCGGTTATTTCGACTAAATAGGCTTAGGTACCGAAGTGCGACCAAGACAATATTAGTCACAATATTAGTACCTAAATTGGACCTAATGGGACCTAATTTGAGCTTTCCATTATCTAGTGGCCAGTATCTCATCTCCCCATTTCTTAAATCGATGACCTATCCGTGTATTATTATCATTCATCAGAATTTAAATAGCCAATTTGTTTAATTCAGGTCACTAATAAAATTGTGTTAATAAATAATAATTTAATTGATAATTGCTTTTTGATAGGCTATAGTTAGGCATTCGTGTGCCTACGTGACTTACTTAGTATTATGAAAGACTTGTCCTACTGCCAGCGATAAGCGATGGATGAGAAATTTAACACAATCCTATAATATTAAGAAATTTACCAAATGTATGATTTGTATTCCCGTTTCCTCCGAATGTAATTAACTTATTAAATTTAGAATAGAATAGAATAATACTTTATTGCATACCAAAAAAAGAAAAATAGTTTTACAAAAAGACACAATACAAGAGATATGGTAAACAACAGGCGGTCTTATCGCGTATAGCAATTTCTTACAGACAACCTGGGGATGGAAAAGGACAGAAAACATTTAACGACGGCGGTGTGCAATATATAGGTATATACATAGATAAAATAGCTACTTATATATTATATAAACATACTATATAAAACTATACTATACTATACAATATATAAAATATAAATACTTATATTATAAATATTAACATAGTAATATAATACATATTATATACTTAGACATTATTGTAATAATAGGTTATATATTACAAGCATACAAATTACATAATAATAAATATATATAAATAAATTTATATCTTGATATTTTTATAGTGAATAAAAGGATGTCCCTGTCATTTTAGTTTCTTTAACAAACTCTCGGCTTTATCAAAGTGAACTTCTAAAAATCCCAGTTTTACTCGCGTGATTAGACCGTTCGCTACAAAAAATGCGGAGTTTATAAATAAAAATTAAATTATAGGGACATAGGTTACTTCATCATCAAAATTTCAAGATATAAAAATATCAAATAGGTTTACTATATTCGAAAGAAACATGGGAATACAAAATGTCCAAAAAGGTCTCGTATCCTGTTAATAAACGTACAAAAAGACGCTCGCTATAGTGAGGGATACAAAAAGACAAAAAGACGCAGAATATAGGAACTGTTTCTTTTCCTCACGAAGAATATAAGGTGTAACAAAAAGTGCAATATTAGGTACTTAAAGAGATGCATAATGCATATATCCATAAAACAATTTACCTACAAAGGAAGGATTGCGAAAATCGTATAAACATATTTTTTGACTTACAATATTCCAATTCCAAATTAACCGATCAGCTTTCAGTTTTCATTTCCGAATTCATCTTATTATATATGAGCGCAGTTTAAATTTTTTCGAAAATTTTACAATTTGTCCTCAAGTAATACCTAAGACTTCACATTTTCGGAACACTTATTTTGTATAGTAGTACCTATATACGCGTCTTGAACGTCTCTTGAGCGAAACCCATCGCTGACTCGTACGCAGTGGAACACGTGCCTATTAAAAGGACTAAACCTCTTGGGACTTTGACAAAGTCTTATGAAATAATTGCCAAATAGAAGTTTCGCATTCCCGTTTCTTCCAAAACTTAAGTAGCCCACTCAATAAATTTATATCGTGATATTTTTAAAATAAATTATATTTCTCGATAATTTATTATTTATAAAAATTGGACTTTTTAGCTGCTGCTTTTAGCTAACTGGATTTTTTAGACTTTCACCAGCAAAAACTAACTAATCCATTAAAATACATCTAGGTGTACCTACCTAGGGTGTACAAAGAGTCTACAAATTCAAAGCAATTTTCTTATCAAGAGGCTAATAAACTACAACTGCTAATCTACCAGTGTAATCTATCATTATCTATCCAATGTTTTTTATCGTCCATTTAAATTGGCGAACTTGATCTCAATTGAAAGTCGATTGATTAGAATTGGGCTTTAAAAAATGTCCACCATAAAGTCGGCCGACAAAGCCAAGGTAAGCCACGTGATGCATCACGTACGCCCTTCCTTCCTCGTGACCCGACTTGACAAGTCATCGCACCGCGCAGATCTGTAGGGTAACCATGACCCTGAGCATAGAACGGGCCAGTTTGGCTGTAACAGTAAAGGGGACCTCTTAGCATTTTGACACAATCCTGTAGAAAATTTACCAAGTCCATGTTTTGTGTTCCCTTGTTTCCTCCGGATATAGAACATCTATTTGATTTATTTATATCTTGGTATTTTGAAGGTGAAGTAAACTATGTTCCAATGATTTTATTTTTGTTTATAAGCTCTTAATTTTTTTGCAGTGAACGTCTAATTCCGCGAGTAAAACTGGGATTTTTAGACGTTCACTATGAAAAAAACCGACAGTTTATAAGGGAAATTAAAATGACAAGGACATAGTTTACTTCACTATAAAAATATCATGAAATTAATTTATAGAATGGGTTAATTATATTCGGAGGAAACAGGGGAACACAAAGGCAGGGCATTACCGGCTGAGCCAACCAGCCCTTGTAGTTGTTTTTAAAAATCTAATTGGGATTGATAGATATTATCTATTGCCGGAATCTGTTACATTTGAGTGCCATAGGACCTAATACTCAATGTTTCCTCAATACCTCAATGTTTTAAGAGGTCAAATTTTATCATATAATGATTATCACCCTACTCCCTGCAAACAAGTAGGTAGGCAGAAAATACTTACCTAGAACCGTGAATGACCTAGACAAGATATAGGTACGCTACGCTATAGAATAGGTATACTAGTCCTACTGTGTATCTACGATAGTCATATAAGTAAGTATAGTCACAAAACACGGAAGTTAACGAAGGACTCTAACAAGGAAAAGTAGTTATACTTACTATCATAATATTTATTTATTTATTTATTTATAATTTAGCACAACGCTAGGACTAACTTAATGCTAGTGTAGCATTTTCTACCAGTTATCCCAAAACTAGAGAAAATGTTACAGAAATTGGGTGGAGTGCAAATATCAAATGTTACAATAACTACCTAAAATTACTTAAATAACAGAAAAATAAACACCTTATAACACTATTTAAACATACATAGACAAAATTAAAATACAATATAATATAACCAAGGATATATAACACATAAATAATATATACATACATATATAAATATTAATCAATATATATATATTTATATAAATAATAATAAATAAATATTAATTTATTCATAAAATAAATAAATAGAAAATACTTATATATGAAATATTAGCCTGATAGTCCTCCATGATACCAATGAATCCAGGAATGAATCCACAGAACAGAGAGAATGAATCCATGAAAAGCGCAACTGACTACTTGAAAATACATAAAACTGCACACTGACAAATCATTAAACGTGAGAAGCCATAAAACGAAGAAGATAATCAAGGATACAAGAAATGAAAGGAAGGGGATAGTACACAATATTATGTTGAGAGGTGAACCTTTTTACCATAATGCTCACGTAACAGTTTTTTGAAAGACATTTTGGAAGTAGCACTCTTTAAATCAATAGGTAATCCGTTCCAGAGCCTGACAGCTTCAACCGTGAACGAGTTGTCGGTAAAAGAGGTACTATGAATGGGCATATCAAGGAGAAGGCTATTGTTGGACCTGAGTTGCCGATCATGACCGTCCTTCAAGAACTGAAAGCTGTCTTTCAAATATTTGGGAGCATTAGGATCAGTTAAAAGAGAGAAAAGGAGACAAAGAATACGGACGTCCCGACGTTCGCGGATAGGGAGCCATTTAAGTTTTGCACGAAACTCCGACACGTGATCATACTTTTTAAGACCATAAATAAACTTTATGCATGTATTTAACAGCCGATCGAGTTTATTTAAGAGATCAGCGTTGAGGTCCAAAAAGCAAGCATCAGCGTAGTCAATGATGGGGAGAAGCAAGGTGTTAACAAGGCAGAGTTTAGTTTTAGTGGGAAGAAAGTTCTTGAGACGTATAATAGAATGAAAAGAGGCGTAAAATTTGCGCGACAGTTCTTTTACGTGCTCAGTCCAACAAAGATTGGTGTCGATAATTACACCCAAGTCCCTGACAGTAGGGGAGAAAGGTATGGAGACGTTGCCGTAATTTAGAATAGGAAGACTGAGTTCATCGACTTTAACTAATTGGCGAGAGCTACCAATCAGAATAGCTTGGCACTTGTTAGGGTTTACTGCAATACCAAAATTTTTGGACCAGGAGAGAAGGCGCAAGAGGTTATCGTTAAGTACAGCAATTGCTCGACCGATATCGTCAGCGGGGGCAGCATAGTAAAGCTGTAAGTCATCAGCATAGAAATGGTAGTTACAGGAAAGATTATGAGAGAGAAGATTGATAAAAAGAGAAAAAAGAAGGGGAGATAGAATGCCTCCTTGAGGAACACCTGCTTCGACATCGAGACAATCGGAGAAAACAAATAATAATATAATGTTAATAATAGATAACATATAGGTATTTAGTAAAATCTGGCTTTGACCATTTTACAATAAGTGCAGTTAAGTTTAGCTTATACGTAGGTAAATATATTTCATGTTATTAAGTAGGTGTAGTATACTTAACTTACTTATAATTATATTATGATTTCGGTATAATCAGGAAAATACTTATTACCTATTGATCCCTGTAATATAAGTTTTTGACAGAAACGAATTAACGCTATCTTTTAGCAATTTGACACAATGCTAATAGGTATATTACATACATACATACACTTCACGCCTTTTTCCCGAAGGGGTAGGCAGAGGTGTACCCAGGACTCAGTCCCATAGTAGATACACCCATATTTCGCCAGTATGTTATTGGTCCCATGTAATAGGGGGCGAGCCTATTGCCATCTACCGGGCACAATAGATATATTACACAATGTATACCATTTTTCTCCAAATATAAATAACCTAATTTATAATTTTTTATCCTGATATTGTGAAGATGAAGTAAACTATGACCCTATCATTTAGCTATTTACATTTTATATACAAAACCTTATCATCTTTTAGGATCACTTCGTCGGTCTGTCTGTCTGTTTGTCCGTCTGCCAAGACCTTTTTTCTCGGGAACCTGTGAAGGTATCGAGTAGAAATTGATACTTAAAAACTTACTCAATAACACAGGTCTAGGGTCCCTTGCTGCTATAAAAAAATCAAACTTCTAAGTAAAGAAACACTGTTTTGGCATAGCAAGGGACCCTAGACCTGTGTTATTGAGTAAAATTTTACAATAAAAATTGTGATAACTAACATGTTTGCTGTCGTTTGCAACTAGATGACGCTGTATGTTCTTAGAACGCAGTAACATTTTGTTATGGTATCTAGGTGTGGAACCTTGAACGAATTAAATCAACCTAGTAAGGAACTTAATGGACCTTAAGCATAGGTACCTACTTACCAAGATACGCCTAAACAATTTATTTTCTTTTGTACATCCAAAAACCCCAGTTTTATTCAGACTCATTATTTTCCCAACTCAAGTAACCAAGAGAGAAACCATATTTCTAGTTATTTATTATTTATTCTGACATTACTTATTCATCAGCCAATAATTTCGAGGAAAGTTAAATAATAATGTCTGAATTCTGGGATACATTTACTGAAACCCTGGGGGCACAGCGCCGATACAAACAAAATTACCTTAACTGCTTATCTTGAAAATTATTTACCTACTTTTAATAAAAATATAATATGTAATATGGGACAACTTCCACACACGGTCATTTAGTCCCAAACTAGGCTATAAGCCTGTACTATGGTAACCAGATGACTGATATACATACTGATATAAGCTTATAACACACAGCACAGATCAAACAGACATGTTCATGCACACAAATGTTTTACCTGCCGGGGATCGAACCCGGGCCCTACGGCACAGAAAGCAGTTTTCCTTTTTTTGGCACAAATAAAGGCAAGATCGAAAACCAACAACAAACAATTGAGTGGAAATTTATTCTCAAGAGAGAATAAATTTCCACGAAAAGGAAGAAGAAGGAGAAAGATCTCCTATTGGGGAAATTTCATTTCGTATGGAAGAGCGACCACCTTAAGCAATTATTTGTTTGAATGTTAATGGGATTTTCTTCCCAAAAAGCCCACTGAAAATGCAGCGTTTACCTACCTACTTAACTGTTCTCGATAAAAACAATCCCAAAATCCTCACAAGGAGGAATGCTCAGTCCCTGATCACTGATAGTCTCGGCAATAACCCGTCTGGATTATGCGTTATGGACAGTAACCACCTACCTACTTCTAACAAACGTGATCATCAATCGAGGAGTAGGCATGTAAGCAAATGCATCCGCGCCCATGCATTGTTTTTACGCTTGGGACCGTAACTAACGAATCATCTCAGTTTGAACAGGAAACGGGGACCTCTTAGCAGTTTGACACAATCCTATGGAAAATATACCAAATCCATGTTTTGTATTCCCCTGTTTCCTCTGAATATAGTAAGCCTATTTCATATATAATTTTTAATTATTTTAATTTTGAATTTATACTCTAACAGAACCGGGTTACCCCAATTACAATGCTCGAGTCAATTCATATGGGTTATGTGGACAACCCATATTGTCAGAGTTTCAGGTCGCCAAGATTCCTACAAGGCCTCCAACATGACCTAAAGACTGCCCCCTACATATCTTATAGGAAACAGCCGGGACCTACAGTTTAACGTTACCGAAACACGGTAGCGCCCAGGCGAAAAGTCCACATGGTGAGATTCGATCCAGGGACTCCGGATTTACAGCCGGGCATATTCCCGCTGGACCACGGACGCTGCATATATAGGTATATTTATATCCCGATATTTTGAAGATGAAATAAACTGTGTCCCTATTATTATAATTTTCTTTAAAAACTCGTTAATTTTTTTGTAGTGAACATCTAATCACGCGAGTAATCCTGGGATATTTAGACGATCACTATGAAAAAGTCGAGCGTTTTTATGAGAAACTAATATGACAGAGACATGGTTTACTTCACTATTAAAATATCAGGGTATAATTATATAAAATGGTTTAATAATAATCGAAGGAATCAATACAAAACATAGATTTGGTACAATTTTCATAGGATTGTGTCTCTTGAAGTCTCGAAGCTAGGCTAAAGGCTACTGCCAAAAAAATAATAACTATTACTATGCATACTAATGCGAGATCATCACATCGTTATGACACGCCGATGCCATTATATAACCTTGGTCAGTGTCAATGGATTATATAAATAAGGAAATGCCATGCGGTAAATCCAAATTCGTAATCAAGGAAACTATACGAGTACTAAATTCAAATATTTTTATGCAAGATGGTCGTACGAAGGCACTTTTGCTAGTCAATGACGCTAACCAACTTTGTGTTGTCTTTCTATCTTTGTTGTATATTATATTGCACTGTACAATAAACTGCACACTAAGCAAATTGCACGCACCAGTTATTGAGTAAGCGCTGTCAGAATGTACGCTATCTCCCCTCTTATTCAAAATAGTTCTGTAGTATATACTTATTCTATTCAGTCCTATTTCCCCCCACGGTCTAACGAGTAAAACAACTGCGGGAATAAACAAAAACATTTGTACAATAATTGGCTAATAGCAGCTGATTCCAACAAGATCGATCTGTTTTGCACCGGTTATTGGCGGTAAATGCTTCACTGTTGATATTTTCTACCTAACTATAGGTACTTATCTAATATTATACCTATACGCCTTTAATTAGGTCTTATCACAGAACAGATAATAATACATCTTAGTATCTTAGCGTATCTCTTTACGAGATCGGACCGAAATAGGCCTGCCTTTCACTCCTTAGAAATTATTAAGAACATCTTTGACCAAGGCCTAAGGTCTTTGCGCAGCAATAAATGTATAGGACAGAATAAAATAATCATAGGTCATGTTACTCGATGGGGACTTATTTTTAAAAAAGGTTGCAACGAGTAACAGTTTTACTCGATGGGAAAAAAAGTCCCAACGTGTCACAGTGTGACTCGTTTAGTGTGACTGGATGGGAACCCACCGTCTGCCGTCGTGTCGTAAGATAATTTTAAAAAATCGAAAAGAAATTGTAAAACTTTTCTTTTTCAGTGTACTAGCTAAAAATGGATATCTAAGAAACAGAAGCATATTTTTTTTTAAGTACAGGTGTACTTATCTGCGGGGAAATATCTCTGAGTAATAAATCTTAGAAACAGCCGAGGCAGCCTCAAGCTAGGGTCGTTTTGCTTGGCTAGTCTGAATATAGGCTCTGCGAATTTCAGCGCATGTAAACTCGTGAAAAAAACTGTTATTTCCAGATAAACAAATATACGAACAAATGAATATTGTAATAAATGTAATGTTGACTTCAGTTCAATCATAATAATAACAGTTATCTACAAGTTTACATGCGTTAACGTCCGCAGAGCCTATGTTCAGACTCGGCAAGATAAAACGACCGTACTATAGGTACACGGCTACGGCTATAGACGTAAGTCATGTCAGTAATGGCAAAGGGGCAGAAGCAAGCGTTGTCCACACACCCACTTGCTGATAGAGCATAAAATACGATATGTAGTGTTTTATTAATATGAAGTAGGTGGAAAACGAAGTATTATCTTATATCACGCAATGCGAGTCGAGCAGCAATAATTCAATATCAATGCCTAGAGGCTGGCGGCCTTACTGAAGGCAATCTTCTCTGCCATTTCATTTAGCCTGGCCTTATATGACAGTCCTATAAAGCTGCTTCATGAGGATATAGAACGTTTTTCTCGGTGAATTGCATCACGGTAAAATCACCATTAGTACTCGTATGTTTGAAATTGATTTCCAAACGCCGGTAGAGAGAAAAACGGTCATTGACCCTAACTATTACGGTAAAGGGTAGCGGGTAGAGCGAGGCGCGTCAAGCTCTCTCGCTCTACCATTTACCAAATGTCATTTTTGTGCTTTTGAAAGAACATCATGTTTCAATACATTTTATTTATGTAGATTTCATCCCAAACAAACTTGGCAATTAGCGAAAATTAGTAGACACTAAACATTCTTTCGGATAGAGTCCGCAACACCGAGATAAGACGACAAACTAAGATCGTTGACGTTAGCGAAAGGTCTCAAAGTTATGGAGTTGGGCCGGTCATCTGGCCAGAAGATCCGATGGCAGATGGAGTAAAGTGGTGACAGACTAAGACACCGAAGTGGCGGCAGACCAACGACGCGATGAAGTGACGAATGGACAGAAGGCCAAATGTGGATTTGGCCTTCTGTCCAACCATCAGTGGGTATTGGAATAAATTATGATGATGATAAAACTTTCTTCAGCCTGTTACCGAACCTGGATGTCAATCCTACTATTATTATCTAGCTGTGCCCCGCGGTTCCACCCGCGTAGTCTTCGTTCCCGTGGGAATATCGGGAAACAAAGTACCCTATGTGTTATTCCAGGGTCTAAGCTACCTACATCAAAATTTCAACACAATCGGTCCAGTAGTTTTGACGTGAAAGAGTAACAAACATCCATCCATCCATCATATATGGATAATGACAGATAGGATAATTGATGTATGTTTGTTACTCTTTCACGCCAAAGTTCTGAACCTGGAAACCTGGAATAACACATAGGGCACTTTTTTCCTGATACTCCAACGGGAAATATGTCTACGCGGGTGAAACCGCGGGGCACAGCTAGTTTAAAATAATACCGCAGACTACAGCCGCAACGAGCCACACCGCATCGCATAACAAATATCCGTGTCATTATAACACTGAATAGGGAATTATATTCCCTATTCGTGCATTATAATAACCGTATATATTATATATCGTACGTTTTACGTCCTTAAATGAACTATCTCACACTACAGGCGGACGATGCGACCCGATGCGGCCCGCTTTATTGTTGAGTGTACGATAAATATGTTAGTAATAAATACAATGTACGAAAGTGATGCAGGTGGATTTTTGTTATACGATGCGGTGCAGCCCGGCCCGCCCTTTTATGCGCGAGTTTTAATAAGTACCTATTTAATATTCATGCGAAAACTTCTTTTTTTATATTTAAAAATTCAATTGAATACTTGAACTCTAGACTTTAGATAGATCAACGTCATGAATCTTTATTATCGCAGGCTACGTTTAAATATTTAATTAGTTTATTTTTATTATATTGCAATGACGTGAGAATGTGTACTTATTTAAAGCAATTTGAAAATCATAAATGCGTAGCTTTAATTTGTTTTAATGCTTTACATACTTACAGGGTGATGTTAAATTAATTTCGCTTTTTAAAAACACTGCGAGTTTTTAGCTGTTTTAATTTTAATATAAATTAGGTATTTTTTTATCTTTACGTGTTTATCTACCTAATTAAGGTATTGTGTTTGGGAGTTCCATGTAATATATATTACTACAAATTCAGGAGCAATTAAATAAATTTAAAATAATGTAAGTACATATAATAAGTATGTTTATTGTACAACTCACCCTAAAAAATCCTCAAGTAGTTTTCACTTCACAATAAAACGCCACAAAACTAGGCCAAATGCGTTTTACATCCGTTGCACATGCACATTTTAAAAGTTAAAAAGGTCAATCACTCCATAGAGTTCTAATTCAAAGAGGTCAGTCACTTATCACTTAGCTTTTGGTTTCTTTTATTTCCGTGTTTTGTTTATGGAATTACGTTTGATCGCGCGCAATCACGCCGAGCTCTCGTATTACAATGCTTCAGCGTTAGTAAACAATTCTCTGATGTGAATGCTATTCAGTTTGTGGCGCGAAAAGGTCGCTATCAAAGGCTATTGAACGGGCGCGAGTCACTGGCAGACTTAATAGCGCCATCTATTGTTGAAGCAGTGAACTATAGAAGTAGTCATAACTCAATTCTGTGCTCTCCGAACTCCGAACATCAGCCGCGGGAAAAAACCTCCATTGCGGTCACACTTCTGTCTTGGAAGTCTCTTTGAATTTGAATGACCAAATGACGCGATAAAAACCGCGCGCGGTGAACAGTACAACTGTATAACTGTAGTCAGTACCTAGTCTAGTGTGGCCTCATCTCAGTCTTAATTTTAGGGTATTGTGTTCTGTCGTCTAAACTTGTCTGCCGTCAAAAACTACTTCCAGTACACATTTCTTTATGTCGGTTATTGCGGCGATGTAGTAAACAGGTAGGTACATTAACATTGTATCTGCATAAACACGCAAAGTAATGAAGAAAATAAGCGTTAACAAATTAAAGTTATTGCACACAAAATAAATTAACCATTTAATCACGTAGGTACAACAACCACAACTGACCTAGCTGCCATAAAAATCCATAAAAAAAAATGGCGTTACCTATAACGGATGTTACGGAGATTCGAATTCCGAAAGGTTAACAGATCCAGAGGAGGGGTAGCAGCGTCCTCTGCAAAAAACTGTCGAACTGCGCTCGACAACCCGCCTGCCAAGGGTGTCGAGTATTGGCAAAACCCCCCTTTATCGGGGACACCCATGTTGAGTAGTGGATTACCAACGGCAGAGATGATGAAGATAATGAAGTTGGGTGTAATGTCAAAAGGAAGTATTAACCCTTAGCCGGCTCTTACGGCAACAACGGGTAGAGAGGGTGGAGCACTATTCTAAAGCCGGTAACTCCACGGCAACTTCGTTATAACCCTGATAATAAAATTAATGATGACAAGCTTGCAGGTTACGTGGAGATGTGGCCAGTACAGACATATTATGGAGGTGGGAAAAGTTGGTATCACACACATACTCTTCTACAATAAATGAATTATGATTATGATACTATTCTTTACTATTTTTTTGCATGCATAAAGGCCGTCCATATTCTTATAAAAAAATATGAAATTATAAGTTGACATTGTAAGTGACGAAAATAAAAAAATATTTTTTTCGTCTTTTATTTCAAGTTTATTTTTCACTTTAGAAAGAACAATTTTTTTCATTATCAGCCGCGCGCATAGCTATCTCGCGCGTAGTCCACCTTTTGTTAGTTTAGTATTCCTAAACAAAAAGGTGTAGTAAGTAGATAGACATAAGAGAGTGGATTTACCCATCAAACAGAATAATTTTCAAAAGAGAGTATCGCAATATTGGAAAAAATTATACTTTCCATACAAAATGCATCAGCTCATTGATAATTTTTTTTGGGTAGACGAATTTTTTTGCGAATTCCGTTCCTCTGGGAGATGTTTGGTTTGATGAGTAAGATGCAACTGTTACTACACCCTTTTGTCTCACGTTTATTTGTGTTTCAAGCTCTAAGCAATAGTAACTTGATCCATATTAGAGATCTGCACAGGTCGTGCGTTCCGTGCCACAGTTCGAGTGCGTTCGAGCGACCACAAGGCGTGGCGGCGCGCGGCACGATGCGCAGGAGTCGATGTGTGGGACACTGTCAGAAACCACGACGCGAAGCTAACGTTGCAATAACCACAGTGGTACACGCCGGGACGGAGCTGAAAAATATAATAAACAATTTAAAATTCTTTCTAAAATCTTTTTTTTTTGGTTTCTGTACTTCACAAGGAAAAAATAACCCATATAGGATCACTAAGTCGTCTATATGTCCGTTATTGTCAGGAATATGTATTCAACAAGCCATTTACCATTTTATACGATTCGTCCCAAATATCCCATAACATATTTTGCGAAGGTTCGCACGTCGCTTGAAACGCATAGCGGCATTCATCAATAGCTGATTTTCTAAAGTACTACTTTTACACCACTGCTTGAGTTGAAAATAATTTGGTTTTGTGGTCAAACCTTAGTCCAATCAATGTTAGAATTTCAGGTAACTAAAATTCCTACAGAGGCATGCCATCTGAAAGACGGTAGCGCTCCGAATTGGATTTGAACCCACTGGGACACAGACACTATTTAAAGTTTCATACATAACATACATTCACGCCTTTTTCCCGAAGGGGTAGGCAGAGGTGTACACCCAGGACTCAGTCCCATAGTAGATACACCCACATTTCGCCAGTATGTTATTTTGGTCCCATGTAATAGGGGGCGAGCCTATTGCCATCTACCGGGCACAGTTCCAAGTTTCATACCTCACGAAGAAATTCATTCTGCATAGAAGTGACCACATTGCAACCGGCCAGCAACTCCTTATGCTCCGATGTGGCAATATGTTGCATAAACACATCCCCATTGCGCTGCTTCAACTCTTCATCGCATAGAGCACACGAAATCTCCCTATTTTCACCAACTGTTGTATGGAAACTCTTCAATGTTACCACATAACTATTGTTTATAATTACTTCTATTACCAAAGCACTCTCCACACAAACCAATGTATTGAAAAACTCCTTTCCACTTGTTTTAGTCAAAGGCCCGGAGCCAGTTTTTGCTACTACTATATCTTTATGAATGTAAAAGTTAACGTGGTCTTTCATATCATCGAGATTAGTATTAACATCTTCCTCACACAGCTTGCAAAATGCCTTGCCTTCGATTATATGCATGTAATTCTCATAGCCAAACTGAATTATTTCAGCATCTAAATCTTGTCCGGTAAAAGGTTTTTCATGGGCCTCTTTAAGATGTTTTTCTATAGAATCACAGTTGTATTCCAAGTCTTCGTCACATCGCTTGCAATAAACGATTTCTGTGTCAAAATCGATGTTAATGTCGTTTTTCTTAAATTTGTCATATTCATTTTTAATGTTGGATTTTTCGTTGTGTACATGTGTGTCCTTTGAGTGCGTTTCTTGCTCAGCTCTTTGTTCTCTTTTCTTATTCTTTCCTTCCGTTTTTGGTGGATCCGATGGAACAGCTGTTTTATCTTCTTTGCAAGGTTTCGAAGGTGCGTTAGGCGTTTCAGTTGTTTGTTTTGTATTTTTAGTGTCACCTTTCACCTTCACATATACATTTTTCTTGTGTTCCGCAAGTTTTTTCAAGTGACTCTCATCTTTTAGATGTTTTTGGATATCACCGTTATTTAAATTATCATTACATATCAAGCAATGCGACCAGAATTCTGTTTTCATAATAAAATTGCTGTCCAAGAATCTCCGGTCCTCTGAGACTGGGTTAAAACCATGTGTTTGGGCAATTTCATAAATGGAATTTTTTGAGGATTCGAAAAATTCGTCAGCATCATTCTGGCTTACGTTTACATTTGGACTTGAACCATCCTTAACATTTGGACCATTCTTGACATCTTTTATATTTTGACTATTGTTAACATTTTGACCTTGAGGAGGTAGTTGTTTATTTTTGACTAATGAACCAAAGTATGTGTTTTTATTGCTGTCTCTTACTTTAGCCTCAGATTCTATTATTTCACTTTTAACTATATGAGTATCTATGTCCTTTTCAACAGGTTTTATTGTCTTTGCAGTCCTTTCATCACCAGTATTAGCACTTTTAATGTGATTAGCTTTTTCAAATTTTGTTTCAACTTTGGAAACTGTCGTATCCACTTTCGGTTTTTCAGTTACTTTCTTGCTAATAATAATAGTATCATCAAAAGTATTTTTAATGTTGGTATCAACCTTTCCACATTTGGTATCAATTTTTGAAACTGTTGTCTCAACTTTTGTTTTTTCTGTTACATTCTTGTTCATAGTAGGGTCGACTCGTCCCTTTTCATTAAGTGATACTTTAGCAAGTTGTTTTCCTGCGATATAATTATTTTTATGGTCATTGCTTATATGGTGGTCAGATCTTTCGCCGTCACCAAAAACTTTGGCGCAAATTACACAGAAAAACGCATCTTCATCTACCTGTAATGTAGAAAAAGTGGCATTGCAATTCTACGATCCAGCATCTTGTACTCATGATGTGTACAGATTTCTGTACCTACATTTCTTTACCCCCTTATGGAATTTAATACCAAAGCAATCGCCAATATGTGGCCATGTGCGGGGACTAGATTTTATTCGATAATTTGACTTTAAACATTAATGTCATGCGCAAACATTGAATCTTGTGCCCCGCGGTTTCACCCGCTTAGTCTTCGTTCCCGTGGGAATATCTGGATAAAAAGTACCTTATGTGTTATTTCAGGTTCAAGCTATCTACATACCAAATCAGCTCAATAGGTTCAGTAGTTTTGGCGTTAACGAGTAACAAACACCCATCCATCCTCACAAACTTTTGCATATATATATACCATAATAGTAAGACAAAGTATTTTACAATGATTTTGAAAACTACCGTGAGTGGTATTCATATTTATTATGAGATCGAGGGTGGGCCATATCGTCGGCATGGGCACCAGTCCTGAAAATATCCAGCAACCAGCAGTGCATAACATGGGACCGCGAATCGGATACAACAAGCGCGGTGTGCCTACAGCCTTATACAGCAAACAATAGTAGTGACTCGAGTGACGACACGACCGAGGCCCCGCCACCGCGATCGCAGCGAGCGATGCGGGCGGAGGCGCGCGCGCGGGCCGCCCGCCGCCAGTCCGTCGCGAGTTGCGATCCCGCACACGCGTGAGCTCCTGATGCAGGACACCGGAGTTGTCCGAAACCTAGGTCGAGCGATTTCGACTTTAAACGTGAGTTAAGTCGTTATATAACATAATAAATATTTTACAATGGGTGAAACTGCAAGTTTAGTTAGTAAATAATAAATACATACCAATCTATAAATATAATTATCTCCAAAGACACATTTATTCTTGATAAGTTCAAACACATGGTTTTTGTCCTCCATATGTACCTCTAAGCAATCACTAACGACATCTGTGTTGCAAATTAAACAGGTGTTTTCTGTGAGCCCATGCCAGGCATACTCCTGGATTTGTACCTTAAATAAGAATAATATAGGGATAGACGATCGAAAATGGCACAGCCGTACCACGAACTTGGTTCGCCTGTCGCCACAATATCATGTTCGATCGTTTGGCGCACTGTCAATATTTTTACTTGGTACGGTGGTAGTCGCTTGCACATCAAAGCGGTTCGATCGTGTGGCGTGAACTGAACACCGTAATGATCGGAACGGTGGTGAGGTCGAACCATGATTGATCTTCTCTATTCATAGTATTCATGTAATTTACAATGAAATCTCTAAATACACTGATTGAATCAAACTATCATGAGTTGACCGCTATTCATAGCCCAAATATCGAAGTTTCAGGGCGACAATTTTGCCGTGGGGTTACCGGCTTAAGGGTAGTACAAGTGGTTGCTATAAGAGCTGGGCTAAGGATTATCAGATCCAGGGGAAGGCCACAGTGAGTGCAGACAGACGAAGCAAGCGCTTCCAGAAATATACTGTCGGCTCACAAAGGTTATTTGTGAGATAGGGTTATGATAAAAAAAAACAGGTCATGGACTCTTTAATAAACGTCTGTTCGTTTTAGGCGTTACAGACAGCCCTCTATGCCGAGCGTGCATGGAAGCGGAGTAGACAGCTGCTCATGTTCTTCTCGTGTGTACATCAGTAGCAGCATACCGGGCACAGTACCTCGGAACCCCGGAGGGCCGCGAGCCGAGATTGTCGACAACCTGAAATTCTTCAGAGAGCTAAGGTGGCTCGAGTGAGGAATAACACCCCACCCACACGGAAAATAGGCGCATTGGCGTCGAGTTGCTGAGAACTTTTATACCATGTTACAAGCAAATAAATTATTATTCTATTCTCTTTTAACTGCCCACAAATTTGACATTAACAAAATATACATTCACGCCTTTTTCCCGAAGGGGTAGAGGTGTACCCCGGACTCAGTCCCATAGTAGATACACCCACATTTCGTCAGTATGTTATTGGTCCCATGTAATAGGGGGCGAGCCTATTGCCACCTACCGGGCACAGTTCCAGACTCCAGGCAGATATTGACATAATTCCTAATGGAAAAATCCAATATTTAACACTGCCTGACCTGGGGATCGAACCCGGGACCTCTAGATTGGCAGTCGAGCATGCGCCCTCTTCGCCACCAAGGCAGTAGGCGAGGCTACGAATTTGAATTGAATTATAATCCAAAATATCCTATTATAGATATTATGTCGTCATATGATAATAGGCGGAAACCAAAACCTACAATAATAATTCAACATGCCATGCATATCTCAAAGTACCTCATTAAAAGCCAGAATGACACCTTTATCCCATCTCAAGGAGCGAATACTTTTGAGATGCTTATGTGAATTTTCATTGATGTGAAGACCCACTTTTGTGACTGTTTTCAGGAATGTATTGCAGTAGATGCAGTAGTAGCCTAATTTCACCTGAAAGTAATACAATAATAAAAATAAATTGTACCAAGTAGACACCAAGAATATACAGGGCAATCTATTAGTTCCTTGGGTGATAGATCTGAGTAGTTGATATCAATTTCAACTTGATAACTCCATGCGTTCCCGCTTAAAAGTGTCTTGACAGATGGACAGACGGATGGACAACAAAATGATCCTATAAATATCCCTTTTTTCCTTTTGAGGCACGGAATCCTAATAAAATGGGTAATCTTCAAAACACAGTCATCTGGCAATCTCAGGCTAGCAGCGTAGTATAATTATTTGTTTTGTGCTAGAAGCCTGTACTACGGTAACTAGAACTAGACCGCCGTCACTCCATACAATCGCCCGAGCGCAATATATTAATGTTACACACATTATGTAGAACACAAAATGTGTGTACACGGGTTAAATGTGTGCGTAAGTACGGCGTTAATGCCACGTTGACTGTCTGGTCGTAGGGACGATAAAATCGCGGGGGAGGTGAGTGTCGCTTCTTTACGTAGTCATAGCAATTAAGATTAAAAAGATGAATGCGTAACTCGGATTCTGTTATTGTTTCAATTAAGATTAAAAAGATGATAGACCAACCTTAACAATATTATCATCCTTATACTTGTCCAATATTGGCGCTGCAGTCAAATTCTTCTGATGTAGAGGAATGTAAATATGTGAGACACATTCATCTTCACCCCGCAGCAGTCTGTCACAAACTAGACAATAGCTGTCTACTGGGCCAGTAAGGATGGTGTTCTTGTTTAAAGTAGATAGTAAATTCATCTGTGGAAATTTTTACATGACATGCTAGATGCAAGCCGTGAATGGGTCAACATCATCTCATATACAATCTTTAAAGAACCAATGACAATTTGAAGTATCAAAACATATTTTTTTGTAGTAAAACTGGATATATGCCACTTTATAATTACTTGTCACTTAAAATAAAACACTAATGAGGTATCTCTTCTATCATCGTCATTGGTTCCTCAAAGTTTGTATGGGAAATAGATGTAACTGGAAGTTATGAGAGAGGCCTATGTTGAGCAGTGGACATACTCTTATGATAGTGTGACAAGACGAGCAAATCAGGTGCCTGATGGTAAGAATCATGATTGCCCATATCAAATACAGTGCCACCCAGTGTTTTGAAATTCAAAATTCTGCACAGCACTGCACTGCACCTGTCACACTGAGATATTAGTTGTTGAAACTCATCATGCCCAGTAATATCGCTGCTAACATTGCCCTTCAGACCGGAACACAGTAATGTTTGCACATCGCTGCTTGGCGGATGAATAACTAAAGGTGTTGCAAAGTTCGCAAAGGCAAAGGTGTGGTACTTCATAAATATGCAGTAATAGTTCCTTTTCTATTCTGTGGTAATGGTGAGCACAACAAAGAGATGGTGAGCCAATTGTTAAATAGATATGTCAACCAGGCACTAAGCAGACTTACATTTTTTTATTTGACCTGGGAATCGTACCCAAACTCCGCAATAGCGCATGCGACTATAACTATCGAGGCAGTAATAAAAATTGAAATAGTACCCACCTTGATCCAAATGTCTTGCTAACGGCTTAATTAAGCGTGTCCGTTTTATGCTCTACTTATCCAGTTTAATTTTCAACGCCGGTCCTGTCTACATAAACTTTCTAGAGTATAAATCAGAGTAACAATTAAACATTTAGATTTGAATGTTTTAGCTTATACATAAACATTGTTTATGTAAAAGTAAAAGTTGTTTATTAAACAACTTTTTTATGACAAATCGCAGGCACTCGGGACTACTGGTACCATAGTCTCGCACTCGATATAATAGATCACTCTATTGACTCGACAATCCTAATAATTAAAAATCAGTTTTTTTATATCATACCTAATTTTATAGAATTATAATAATATGATATAAATTCAATTTTTCTGGAAAACTGGGAATCCCGCACCACAGAACCAAAGGAGCGCGAAATAATTTGAAGTTCGTTTTGTTCTGTGAATTTGAATTGCAGATATTCAACAATCCACAGACATCATTAGCAATTTATAGACCATTAAAGACAATCGTCGAGCGACGTTAGGCGTTCAATACACGGTAGGTATTAAGTAAGGCGATAATCAAAATAAAAAATCATATTTTTGGTATAACGGATGACGTCGTCGTCATAAGAGGGCGCTGCAAGCAAAAATTAAGCAAAGGTGTATTTTTAAACACATTCTTTAATATGTAATAACGTAAATGTTCTTTTTATAAAAAAACACTACAGGCCATTGATATAAAGAAAATATAAAGAAAAGGAGATAGGGTACGTTCTCCCAGCGGTTACTCAACAAATGGCACGTGCAATTTGCTCAGTGTGAAGTTTGCACAGTGACATATATAATGAACAACAAAGATAGAAAGATGTACCTAAGACCGAAGTGCGACCGAGACAACAATATTATTCGCTCCTACGACCTTACTTTATTGACGTATGTGGACCTAATTGGACCTAATTTGAGCTTGCCATTTTCGAGAAGCCAGTAACTCCTCTCCCCTTTTCTTTATATCAATGCTGCAAACCTATTAATTAAACCATCCCGCCTAGCATGGCACGTGGATAACTAGTTTTCCCCGTTTTTTTTCTCTTTCGCTATATAATAATAATAGAATAATTCATATCTGCTGTCTCGTTCTAACCCCTAGGGGAATACAAAACATCGATTTAGTAAATGTTTCATAGGATTGTGTCAAACTGCTAAGAGGTCTTGTATCTTGTTATGGCAACCACGGGCAAAGTACATGCGTTCACGAAATTAATATCTACTATTATGGTAGATGTTAATTTCGTGAAAATTTTCGAAGTGTGCTTTTTTCGCAATGCTTAAGGTAGCACCAAAAGTCATTTATAAGCAAGTCACTTTTCTGTTGGTAAAACGTCTTTGCATTTCTTTTGTTCAAGATCTTTGAGATGGTTCAAGTACTTTTTATTTTATTGATTACTAGCGACCCGCCCCGGCTTCGCACGGGTAGCAGAAGTAGGTATAGTGAACGTTTAACAGGAGTAAATTCGTGATACATTGTATTTTAATATATATAACCCTAATGGTTTACGCAACGCACGCAAATTAATGACTATTTCTGTTATAATGACCAAACGTTAACACATGTATTAATTTATCGTGGGCTATTTTCTTATATTGATAAGTACTACAAACCCCTAGTACATTCCTTTATTCTGCCACCAATACTTTTCACATCGCATGACTTTCGATAATTGTGACTAAACCAAAATAGATGGATATAATCTATGTATATTGTTTTGTAGGTATTGATCAGTAACAAACCCCTAGTACATTACTTTACTCTACCACCAATAGTTTTCACACCGCATGAAAAATAATCACTGCTTCGATTATTGTGACTAAACCAAAAAGATGGATATAATCTATGTATACTGTTTCGTAGGTATTGATAAGTACTACAAACCCCTAGTACATTACTTTACTCTATCACCAATAGTTTTCATACCGCATGAAAAATAATCACTGCTTCGATTATTGTGACTAAACCAAAAAAGATGGATATAATCTATGTATACTGTTTCGTAGGTATTGATAAGTACTACAAACCCCTAGTACATTACTTTAATCTACCACCAATAGTTTTCACACCGCATGAAAAATAATCACTGCTTCGATTATTGTGACTAAACCAAAAAAGATGCTTAAAATCTATGTACACTGTTTGTAGGTATTGACAAGTACTACAAACCCCTAGTACATTACTTTAATCTACCACCGATAGTTTTCACACCGCATGAAAAATAATCACTGCTTCGATTATTGTGACTAAACCAAAAAAGATGGATATAATCTATGTATACTGTTTTGTAGGTATTGATAAGTACTACAAAACCCTAGTACATTACTTTACTCTACCACCAATAGATTTCACAGCGCACGCAAAATAATCATTTTTTCGATTATTGTGACTAAACCAAAAAAGATGGATTTAATCTATGTATACTGTTTTGTAGGTATTGATAAGTACTACAAAACCCTAGTACATTACTTTACTCTACCACCAATAGATTTCACAGCGCACGCAAAATAATCATTTTTTCGATTATTGTGACTAAACCAAAAAAGATGGATATAATCTATGTATACTGTTTTGTAGGTATTGATAAGTACTACAAACCCCTAGTACATTACTTCACTCAACCACCAATAGTTTTCACACCGCATGAAAAATAATCACTTTTTCGATTATTGTGACTAAACCAAAAAAGATGGATATAATCTATGTATACTGTTTTGTAGGTATTGATAAGTACTACTAACCCCTAGTACATTACTTTACTCTACCACCAATAGATTTCACAGCGCACGCAAAATAATCATTTTTTCGATTATTGTGACTAAACCAAAAAAGATGGATTTAATCTATGTATACTGTTTTGTAGGTATTGATAAGTACTACAAAACCCTAGTACATTACTTTACTCTACCACCAATAGATTTCACAGCGCACGCAAAATAATCATTTTTTCGATTATTGTGACTAAACCAAAAAAGATGGATTTAATCTATGTATACTGTTTTGTAGGTATTGATAAAGTACTACAAAACCCTAGTACATTACTTTACTCTACCACCAATAGATTTCACAGCGCACGCAAAATAACTTTACTCTACCACCAATAGTTTTCGCACCGCATGAAAAATAATCACTTTTTCGATTATTGTGACTAAACCAAAAAAGATGGATATAATCTATGTATATTGTTTTGTAGGTATTGATAAGTACTACAAACCCCTAGTACATTACTTTATTCTACCTCCAATACTTATTACAGCGCATTCATATTATGTCTGTTTTGATTATTGTGACTAAACCAAAATAGATGGATGAAATATCTGTGGACTATTTTGTAGATATTAGTAAGTACTACAAACCCCTAGTACATTATTTTATTCTACCATCAATAGATTTCACAGCGCACGCAAATTAATGAATATATGTGACACCTTGGTTCACAATATTGCAATTTTCTTACGGATCCCTAATATTTTCAAAATCTCATATAGCCTATGTCACTCACACTGAATTAAGCTATCCATAAGTGAAAGAATTTTTAAAATCGGTCCAGTAGTTTCGGAGCCTATTCGTTACAAACAAAAAAACAAAGATTCTCTCTTTATAATATTAGTATAGATTATTATTATTATCTATGATTATAGTAATACTAAATATGCGGGTAATACGTTTTCCTGCTCAGAACGCATCCAAGCGTCAAGTCTGTCGTACGTCTCATGTCACTTGATTGCTACTAGTTGACCTATAATAATATGCCGTACTGTGTAATAAAAAAGTGCAAAAACAGTTCACATAAACAGAAGAGCCCAGATGGTATATCTTTTCACCGGTAAGTATAAAATTATATTTTTATTAAAATATCGTTATATCCGCTATGGACACAACATAAACAAAAACACGTCAGTTTTGCAAGTTGCAAGAATATAGGTGAGCCATAGATAATACATATAAACTGGAGGTGAGCATTAAAATTGTTTTCCTATATTTTAGGGTGTTGTAACAGTATATTTTACTAATATACTATTGTGTAAAATATATATAATACGAGAAAAGCAGTTCATTTAGCTTTGATGAGTATTATTTCGGCCAATGAGAGAGCCTATCAGGCTCGTGAAGTTCGAAAAAGTATTGTAATATCCTATCTAAACCAAGCTTCAGACGGTATTATTAAACGCAGATACAGAAAAAAAAAAACAAAACTGGCGCCAAGCACAAAGATACTAAATACGGGATACGTTTCCCACTCTGCCCGAGTGTCAGTCACAGCATTGATGGCTAGCCTATTATTGTGTGATGTGATGATTGAAGCAAGGATTTTGATTGAAATCATTCAAGAACAAATTCGTTACTACCGAGTAACGGACGACTAATTTCTGAAATCGTTTCGGTGGTTTAGGACTTAGGACCATAATGAGAAATGTGGTCCTAAGTCCTAACCACCTATGGTTTTCCAAGACTTTTTTTTTCCAAGTGGAACTTGTTTGCCCAGCTGTTGTTCTTCCTTCACTGGGGACGACTGTGATTTTTTTTTAATTTCTCCAGTCTCCTCCAGTCCATGTCTCCAGTGGTGACAAGTGGGACAACTATTTTAAAAAGTCCCAATTGTTCACAATGGGGACGAAGGAGAGGGGACCAGCGGGAATGACCCGTTCTACATACAATTTTCCTAACTTAGCGAACGCATCTATTCTAAATGTACTTAATCCAAAAACCATTTTAAGAAATGGGCCATTACAAGAAGTGGTCCTTTTTTAATTGTGGTCCTAAACCGCTGAAAGGACCATAATATTAAAGTTTTAGCGGCGTTGGCATTTTCTAACTTTTCTACATATAAAATAAGACAATGTTACATATCACGTGAAAATGTTACTTTTTGAGCTGTCTCATGTTACTTTTGACTATCGTCCACTGTCAAACTGGCAACACTGGTTAGTTCGCAACCCAGTTGAACCAAGTTTTGTTCTGTGCTGTCTGTGCAACCAAGTACAATGCGTTGATTAGTGATTAGTTTTATAGCAATATAAACTAATAATGCATCAAGCGCCAAGCACAGTGCCGTGTGAGCACAGAACACATATACAAGGCCGTGTGGTGCCGTGCGTTGAATCGGTCGTACGTACGACGTACGGTACATTCACATAAATTTATATCATTTATGTCAATGTTACCGCTAGTTTATGAATTATTATGCCTTACTGTGTGGTAAGAAAATGCAAAAACAGTTCAAACAAGCAAAAGAGCCATAATGGTGCTTTATCTTTTCACAAGTAAGTTACAATTTTGTGCTAAAGTATGCATCGTAGGTAGGGTCTGGCTCATTAGACTGAAAAGCGCGGCAAATTTTAAAACGGACAAACAAACTTGCATTTATGATATTAGTTGTTTATTATTTAATCCAATCTTCCAATCCAATCAATAGTAATTGGTAAGTACTACGTACCAAAATAGGTTTACAATAATTATAATAAAGTAATTTTGATGTTGCCAAACTTACATTTATTTAAATTTGCCGCGCATTTTCAGCCTTTACCTTCATGAGCCTCTATCAGCCGTGGTTCACTCCCATACAAACACATGTAGTCATAGTGGCAGTCTGTGGCAGCTATATATGTCTATGAATTTATACTTATATATATAGTGTTGCTAACAAGCTAACCTGAACTTTTGAATATTTGATTTAAGACCCATTTTCAAATACAAATTCAGTCACTGTGGGATATGACATTACTGACGTTCCTGAGGGAATTCCTTGTAAGTCTGTAGTCGTTTAATCATTCTCTTTGTTAAGTCTATGGCTCAAACATCTTTCCTCTCTGTTCTGTGGCCTCTATATTGCTCTATTATTGTATTTGAAATTATTTCTTTATGTTATTACAACTGATTAGGGTTCCAAGTTTTCCCAATATTTTAGGGAGATAATATCATGACAGTTACTACTAATTTGATAAATAATAAAGGTAATTTAATAGAGGTTTAGAATTGGACCCGCTGGTGGCGCTGAACCGGATTCTAGGAACTGTTTTTTATAATTATTTTACTGATGATGAGTTATCATTATTTTATTTATAGGGTCTCTCATTACTCCTTATTTGAAAAAACGTTTACGATGGAACCAACTTTGAAATCGCGAAAGTCTGTCACCCACTTTAAGGATCATTATAGCCCAGCAAATATAAGAGAGGTACCGTTTGACGTTTCATCTTTTCAAGCTTTGAGAGAAAAGAAATAACTTTGCATCGGCGTAACCCACACAATTTCAGTAACTATCGCGTAAAACCATGGAATTCTGATTTTATCACAAGATATACACACAGTACAGTTCTCAATTACTAAATATAAATTCAAACAAAGCGAAGTACTTCTCAGATTTGCTGGGCTAAAGTTTCTAAGAACCTAGGATCAAGTGAAATATTTGATCCTAGTTAGGAACTGACTTGGTGGTTAATTTTTTTATTAACCACCAAGACGTTGTTATAGTTATTTATTTATTTATTATACGTATGGCATTTAACAGTTGCTGAATCCAGAGGATAGAAAAGGAGTACGTCGATGTCATTGTTGTTATAGTTATTTTTGCCCTTTAATCGTTACCATTAGTTAGATTGTATACGATAGGTGTGTGTCAATGTGGTGTAAACAATCTTCCTGTATCTTGCTCTCAGAGTAAGGATACCAAAGAGACCCAGTCGTGCAAAAATCTGTTCCAAGCCGCGAGTCTGGTACTAAATCAATATTTTACCAGACTATGTGGTCAGTTGCATGGCAACCGTAGGCCGACCGCGTGATGCCAGCGTTAGGTAAAAAGCTAACCGAATAACAACAGATATGTGCGTGAAAGCGATAGCTTTTCATAATTTAGGGATGTATTTACAATAATTTTAGGAATTTATGTATCCACATTGCGTGTTTCTATTTTATTTTAATTTTTTTAACTCAATAAAATGGACAACAGCGCTTTGTTCGAATGAAAAACTATGAAGTCGATTATATTTTAAATATTTTTGCATAATATTATCCGAACTTATATATAATTTTTTTTACATAAATTAAGGTTTGGCATTAATTACCTAGTGAAATGAAAACATTTTAAACATTGAATTATATATTTGTTTATTTTATCTCAATTACGTACTGTGCATTATGATGTTATACTTTTTGTTTTTAATTAGTTAACATTGCATAGTCCTCATTAATTTTACATTTATGATAACATTTTAA
This sequence comes from Hemistola chrysoprasaria, assembly GCA_947063395.1. NCBI lineage: Eukaryota > Metazoa > Arthropoda > Insecta > Lepidoptera > Geometridae > Hemistola > Hemistola chrysoprasaria. Next base: position 7,580,318 of record OX346730.1, on the reverse strand, counting down.
TATTTTTGTGACTTTCGACTATTTATTAAGAGTATAAAAGTAATCATATCACGTAACAATTTAGAATAATATCGTCAAAGGCCCTTTCTACGTGCTAGAATCAGGCCCACGAACCTGTACTCACTATTAAACCCAGTTTCTATCATGTAACTTAATTATCTTCACAAACATAAATACATTTTAATTTGAAAAATTTTTGACCTTTTAAATTTTAATTCTTGTAATATATATTTATAAAAGTTAAAAAGTATAAGTGTGATTAATTTATTAAAAAATTTTATATATTTAAATCACTAAATATTTTAGTGATTTATATATTTAAATCACTAAATATTTTAGTGCATATAAGTCTACTCCAATGCTTCTATGTTCGCCCGCGTCGCTTAGTGTCAAATTTAACATTGAACTTCATAGGGTGAATAATCGCTCAATCCAAATTAGGCTTTAAAACAATTATGTAAATAGAGTTTAAATTCAAATAATAGAAATTCAGTAGATGTGAAAGCGCGTAATTGTCAGTGATGGACACCTTTTTGTGAAGCTCGTTCAGGGATTGTGTGTCTGTAGAAGGAAGCGATTCAACGTCATTGATCTTGCTATAATATGGGTATTAGTTATTTTGCTTTTTAATAGATTATACTAAAAACCAAATTAACTAATATTGTTTATTGTAATGATTATGTTGCCCAAATACATATTTATATCATATTCTTTAACATATTCTTTTTATTGAAAATTATATAGCCCGTACTGTAAGGCGAGAGACCTTTGCCCAGCCGTGGGACCACAGATCAGGCATCTCCTCTGTGCGTGGGACAGTAGTAAGGTTATAATATAATAACTTAAGTAACAGGTAAAATTTTTTACTTATGCTTACAGATTTCCGGTAGATGAAGAATTACGCAAAGTTTGGGTCTCCATCGTTCGTCAAAATAGAAAAGACTCAACATGGACGGCATCCAGATTTTGTGTTATATGCTCAGACCACTTCAAAGAAGAAGACATTTATTATAAAGGCAGAAAAAGTTATCGTTGTTTAAAAAAGTTCGCAAAACCAGTATTGGAAAAAAATGGTTCTGAAGAATCAAAATATCAACAGGCAGGACCATCTAAGACAAAACTAGTATTAGCAGAAGTATCCTCAGAAATTGTTTCTGAAGAATCAAATTGTCAACAGGCTGTACCGTCTAAGGAAAAAACAACGGAAGTTGACAATAACTTAAACGATATTAATGATTCTGATTTTGAAAAACTTGTAAGAAAAGAGCAAAGAAGACATCACATAACAATGCTAATGAAAAGAAAAATTTCAACATTAAATAAAAAACTACGGAAGGCGAAACAGAGAAACGTCTTTTTAAAAAGCATTATAAAGAAGTTACGAGACAAATATGTTACTCATTGATACTCATAAATCATAAAACTCTATTAGGTGAAATAAAAAAGAAAATAATATCGTATCCGCGCCACCGTTGCGTGCCGTCGTTGCACTATTCCAACAGGCGAACACAGGCGGTGGCGCGGCTATCTTTCCTATCAGGCTAGTCTTTCTATGAACTAGGTTTTCATAGAAAGACTACTGACATGACGCCACGGGTACCTGGTGCCGTGACACTGACTTTAATCATATCTTAACATTTACAACGGGGAGTGTTGTGATGAACTTTTTAACCTGATACTGGCGTCACGGTTCTATTACCGTACTAGCCGCCATCCGCACATAATCAATACGTGGACGTCTCACACTATGCGATTTTCCCTTTCTTTTCTGTCACATACGTGCAAACTATGGGATTGTTTTCCCTGCTGCGGATTTCCCGTTGAGCTGCAACATCGGGCTCTTCAAAAGGAGAGTGAATAGTGTCTTGAAGGGTCGGCAACATACTGTCAATTGGCAATACCCATGGTGTTGCAGGTATCCATAGGCGGCGGTAACCGCTCACCATCAGGCGGCCCGTCTGCTTGTTTACCACCTAAGTATGGCATAAAAAATATAGTAATAGTTACATACATAAACTAAAATTTAATTTTTGATGTCTTTGGCCATAATAAATGTAATAATTATTATTCATCAGTAAATTCACAATTTTGGTTTATTATATACAATCATTTAGCCAGAGCCTCTTTTTGTAATATTTCAAGAACTTTTATTGTATAAAGAAACAGTGGTGTATTTATTCCCTATACTAGCAACATTAAAATACCAGAAAAGATGAACGTAATAATATATCATCTTGATATCTATCATCCTATCTGTTTCCTAGTAATATTAATTTTATAAATGCGCCATGGATCTAACTCTGGGTGTTATAAGCTTATATAAGTATTATGTTTATCTGTCATCTGGTTACCATAGTACAGGCTTCTAGCCTAGTTTGGGACCAGATGACTAGAAGTTGTCCCATATTATTATTATTTTGTGCATAGATTCTACTTCAGGTTTTATATATCATAATAATCATCAAAGGTAAAGAAATAAAAGAACTAATTGAGAATCTTTATTTATTCATTAAAGTGAAATGACAATACCTATGACTTGGCCAAGTTTGAGTCACAATATTTCAGAATATTAAATTTAAACAAAGATCATTTATACTGTCAATGAAAATTATAACTCAAATGCTTACTATTTTTTACAAAAAAATTAAGGTTAGGTTACATATAAAACCCACAAAATACTTATCACACATGTACTGGAATATAAAGGAGATAATACAAGCTTTTGGCTTAAAATTACTTCCCAGCCGCAGTGGCCAGAGGGTTTCTTAGGACGAGGATTACAGAGTCACCGCGTAGGAACATTTTTGAGATGAATTTGTCCTTGTTGACAGCTTTGCCCTGCAAATAAGTGATTTAAAATGTTATTTAAATAGGAAAATATAGTTGTGACACATAGCATAAGCACAAATTGACATTATTATTATTATTAGCCTTCTGACAGATATTTCAAAATTGGTTTGGTTCTCTAGTTGTTTCATTGGTTGCAATATCTGTGTGCTTTATTGTAGCAAAGGCCTCCTCCAACTGACTCCACTTTTCTCTTTACCTGGCTAGTGATGTCCAAGTACCGCCCGCCACTGCCTTAATTTCGTCAACCCATCGCCTAAGTGGTCTGCCTCGTTTTCTTTTTCTGTTGCCTGTGTACCAGTTCATCACCAATTTTGACCACTTGTCTATTCCTCTAATAGTATGAAATAATCTAATAGTATCTAATAATCTAATAGTAGACCTGCCCATTTCCACTTATGCTTTTTGATTGTTAGCGTAACATCTTTGGTTCTTGTGTGTTTCCTAATCGTTGTAGTTCTTATTTTGTCTTTTAGTCTTATCCCCATCATACTTCTCAGCATGGCATTTTGACAGGTCTCAAGTTTCATATAGTGCGATTTGTTGAGCGCCCACGTTTGGCATCCATATGTGAGGCAAATTGACATAGTTCAGGACAAACTCATTGATGCCTACCAATAAAAGCTATGACTTAGCTGTGTGAGTTCAGATCTTAATCTATGTTACTGGCCAAACCCGATATTAGGAGAAACTTCGGCCAAACCAGTTCATCCTCTATTCGACAGGATAAATCTACAAAAGGTACAGACTATGGCAAACTGGTTCAACCTATGGCCGATGGGTGTAGGGTTGATGTTATTTCGTAACGCGCATGCTACAGATTCTGAGAAAATTTTGGTGGTTTTATGGAAAGTATTAATGGCAACGTGTGGTTTAAGGAAGATCTATGGTATGTATGAGGGTGCAATGGCAACATGGGGAGGTGGATGCCAGTGCGACAGATGATTGTAGAGCGAGATTGAAGATGGTGGGCTTGGAATAAATTATTTAAAACTAGCTGTGACCCGCGGTTTCACCCGCGTAGTCTTCGTTCCCGTGGGAATATCGGGATAAAAAGTACCCTATGTGTTATTCCAGGGTCTAAGCTACTTACGTACCAAATTTCAGCCCAATCGGTTCAGTAGTTTTGGCGTGAAAGAGTAACAAACATCCATACATACATCCATACTTACAAACTTTCGCCTTTATAATAGTATTAGGATAGGATTAGGATATGCTGAAGTGTTTGAGTGTTATTTAATGGAAAAGGAACATCTACATGGGAGAAACTAGTTTAACCTAGGCTGAACTGGTTGAGCCTAATATGAATAAGTACACTTCATACTCAATAGCATACGGTGTGTATTCTATTCTATACACACCGGTCAAATGATCCGTGACAAACAAATAATTGGAGCACAATTATCTCGAACTGGTACTCCAGGGATGGGAAACACAATAAAGGACGACAAATGAGATGGAAAGATGACCTGAAACTGACAGCGGGTCATCATTGGAGAAGAGTGGCAAGAGACAGAACCCAGTGGAAAATGTTAGAGGAGGCCTATGCCAAGAAGCACACTGAACTGCGAGACATTTTATAATGAAACCATAACAAATTATATTTAACACAGTTCAGAATAAAGAGCTTATTTTATTATTAATATTATAACATACTGGCGAAATGTGGGTGTCTCTTTGGGATTGGGTACTGGGTACACCTCTGCCTACCCCTTTGGAAAAAAGGCGTGATTGTATGTTATGTTGTGTTATCTGAATGCGAAAACTAAAATTTTTATACCTGATAACTTTTATCTCATATATATTAAGTCTCCCTGTTGTGGCCATGAACATTGCTGTGTTTGAAACTTCAGGCATAAATAATATGAAATAAAATTCGTTATAGTTTTAAATGTTCATAGCAAACAATCGCGAAAACCTACGATATCTATAACCTCAAAGTTTTCGAGATCAATGTTATTAATATTTTAAACAGTATAAAAAGCTTTCCTCAAGTTTACCTTTTTGCCTTTGCCTATTCTAGGTACTTCAGTCCACATTTCCTTCACGTTTTCGAGAACCATGTTACAATGCCGGTCGAAGGCCTTTACGCGTCCTAACAGCTTTTTGTTGTTGCGACAATTTATCAGCACTTGAGTGTTGTTTTTTACTGATTGCGTGAGAACTGATAGAGGCCCTGTGCTGAATTCTTCCTCTTCAATCTTAGCTAATTCTTCAAGAGTCATTTCCGAGCGTGGCTTGGATGTGGATGCCCTAAAACCAAAAGTTAGGAATTACCATAGAAACTATTGCGAAACACACATTTTAAGTTTAGCATTATGAGAAAATGGTTACTTACATCTTAGTTTTGTGTTTTATTTGCGGATTTAGCTTAAAAAAATTATTACAGAAAATAGAGAAAACAATAGCGCTAAAAATGCGTGATGCATTCAATTTGACTTTGTTTTGTGGTCAAGTCCATAAAATGACAATTTTGTCATTGACATTTATAGTTACTTTTTTTATTCTTTTATAGACCCACACGAATGTATTGCCAGTGTCAAGTATAATAAATAAGTTTTAAATCTTGAATATTTGGTCAAGTCATGACGAGTTAAAAACTCGCCCAGTCTAAGTAAATTGATGGAAATTAGGACTACAAACGTTCGCCATAATCAATTTGGCGGGAATCATTTATACTGTTCCAGCTGTTACATAGTAAAAATTGTCTATGGTGTTTTTCTTCTCATTAAAGTGCCACCAAGTTAGACGCAACGTATGTAATATGTAACGTAACCTTGAGACTTGAGTCAAAGTTCAAAGCTTTACAAGCAAAGGACCATTTAGACTTTTAGGTAATACAAAGTAGTTACTATCAACAATCAAGCAGAATAATAGCTCTCTGTGTCTTACGTATTCTAAGTTATTATATTAAATGGTAAAGGCCGTGTTATTTAAAATTACCTACATTATTTATTTATTATTTGCCTATTTCGCCTATCAAAGATGATTCAAGCATATTGTTTTTACAATAATGTTTGACGAGAAAGCATAAATTATACTTATCGCTTGTTCCCACTTGACGGATGTCGGGCCTGATAAAAAAATCGGATGATCTACTTCTTTGGACTTTCCGAACGACATAATAATATGTAAACGACTTTTTGCCTGGTCCGACATCTGACAAGTGAGAACGGGCTCTTAGGTGTAGTCGTACATAAATAAAACAATCTAAATGATTATTTGCACGAATCATTTTGAAGATTCTTCTTTATAATTTAACATTTCGGAAAATCATACTATATTACATTAATTATTATATTTTAGCTTAATTAAGTGCAATAGGTAAATATTTTATGTATAATTATTTCACAGTCTTGCTATAAAAATATTAAGCTAATAATTATTATATAAACCAAATGAACCATAACTCTTTTATTTTGAGAAGTATACTTATTTGTTTTATCACAATTTAAACATTGTTGACAAACGAATAGGGTATAATGAAGCACATTAGAGAAATAGTATTATCAAATACATAAATATAAAATTTACTTCTCAAAAATAAACACAACTCACACAAATCTCTTTGGTAATATTTACACATTTATATTAATGTAATTATCAATCAAAACACTTTATAATATAGGCATGTACTTAAAGGTACACACCTTAGTTATTTAACTAACCTATAAACATAAAAAAGGTTAAGACAGTACTTTATAAAATTACGGAAAACATTATGCAAGAATATTTTAACCTTCTTTATTTTAATTAAAAATAAATCTTAAGAAATACTACCGAAATGGTAGAATTTAGTGGCCCACTGACTTCCATTATACAAGTACGCTAGACTGGCTTTACCCTAGAAAATGACAGATATAGCGTTTATACAGCGCCAAAATGTCGAAAATCAAATCGTCTAACTCTAACACGACCTAAATCCTGTCCAGCGTATTTGTATTGGAGGCCAGTGTTAAGAGCGTACGCGGCCTTCCAGGAATTTGTCACAATCCTATGAAAAATTTACCAAATCGATATTTTGTATTCTTCCCGTGTTTC